>CAWVQI010000497.1:0-29076 GCA_963932335.1 Andrena marginata
ACAAATTTTAATTTTTATGAACGAAGTTTTAGCAAATTTAATTGAAACTATCTTCGATTTTTTTGGATTTTTTACAAATTTTAATTTTTATGAACGAAATTTTAGCAAATTTAATTGAAACTATCTTCGATTTTTTGGGATTTTTTTACAAATTTTAATTTTTATGAACGAAATTTTAGCAAATTTAATTGAAACTGTCTTCGATTTTTATGGATTTTTTTACAAATTTTAATTTTTATGAACGAAATTTTAGCAAATTCAATTGAAACTATCTTCGATTTTTTTTTATTTTTTTTCAAATTTTAATTATTATGAACGAAATTTTAGCAAATTTAATTGAAACTGTCTTCGATTTTATTGGTTTTTTTTACAAATTTTAATTTTTATGAACGAAATTTTAGCAAATTCAATTGAAACTATCTTCGATTTTTTTGGATTTTTTTAAAAATTTTAATTTTTATGAACGAAATTTTAGCAAATTTAATTGAAACTATCTTCGATTTTTTTTTATTTTTTTACAAATTTTAATTTTTATGAACGAAATTTTAGCAAATTTAATCGGAACTATCTTCGATTTTTTTGGATTTTTTAAAAATTTTAATTTTTATGAACGAAATTTTAACAAATTCAATTGAAACTATTTTCGATTTTTTTGGAGTTTTTTAAAAATATTTATTTTTATGAACGAAATTTTAGCAAATTTAATTGAAACTATCTTCGATTTTTTTGGATTTTTTTACAAATTTTAATTTTTATGAACGAAATTTTAGGAAATTTATTCGAAACTATCTTCGATTTTTTGGGATTTTTTTACAAATTTTAATTTTTATGAACGAAGTTTTAGCAAATTTAATTGAAACTATCTTCGATTTTTTTGGATTTTTTACAAATTTTAATTTTTATGAACGAAATTTTAGCAAATTTAATTGAAACTATCTTCGATTTTTTTGGATTTTTTTACAAATTTTAATTTTTATGAACGAAATTTATGGAAATTAATTCGAAACTATCTTCGATTTTTTTGGATTTTTTACAAATTTTAATTTTTATGATCGATATTTTAGCAAATTTAATTGAAACTATCTTCGATTTTTTTGAATTTTTTTACAAATTTTTATTTTTATGAACGAAATTTTTGCAAATTTAATTGAAACTATCTCCGATTTTTTTGGATTTTTTTACAAATTTTAATTTTTATGAACGAAATTTTAGCAAATTTAATTGAAACTATCCTCGATTTTTTTGGATTTTTTACAAATTTTAATTTTTATGAACGAAATTTTAGCAAATTTAATTGAAACTATCTTCGATTTTTTGGGATTTTTTTACAAATTTTAATTTTTATGAACGAAATTTTAGCAAATTTAATTGAAACTGTCTTCGATTTTTTTGGATTTTTTTACAAATTTTAATTTTTATGAACGAAATTTTAGCAAATTCAATTGAAACTATCTTCGATTTTTTTTTATTTTTTTTCAAATTTTAATTTTTATGAACGAAATTTTAGCAAATTTAATTGAAACTATCTTCGATTTTTTTGGATTTTTTTACAAATTTTAATTTTTATGAACGAAATTTATGGAAATTAATTCGAAACTATCTTCGATTTTTTTGGATTTTTTACAAATTTTAATTTTTATGATCGATATTTTAGCAAATTTAATTGAAACTATCTTCGATTTTTTTGAATTTTTTTACAAATTTTTATTTTTATGAACGAAATTTTTGCAAATTTAATTGAAACTATCTCCGATTTTTTTGGATTTTTTTACAAATTTTAATTTTTATGAACGATATTTTAGCAAATTTAATCGAAACTATCTTCGATTTTTTTGGATTTTTTTACAAATTTTAATTTTTATGAACGAAATTTTAGCAAATTTAATCGGAACTATCTTCGATTTTTTTGGATTTTTTACAAATTTTAATTTTTATGATCGATATTTTAGCAAATTTAATGGAAACTATCTTCGATTTTTTTGGATTTTTTTACAAATTTTAATTTTTATGAACGAAATTTTAACAAATTCAATTGAAACTATTTTCGATTTTTTTGGAGTTTTTTAAAAATTTTAATTTTTATGAACGAAATTTTAGCAAATTTAATTGAAACTATCTTCGATTTTTTTGGATTTTTTACAAATTTTAATTTTTATGATCGATATTTTAGCAAATTTAATGGAAACTATCTTCGATTTTTTTGGATTTTTTTACAAATTTTAATTTTTATGAACGAAATTTTAACAAATTCAATTGAAACTATTTTCGATTTTTTTGGAGTTTTTCAAAAATTTTAATTTTTATGAACGAAATTTTATCAAATTTAATTGAAACTGTCTTCGATTTTTTGGATTTTTTTACAAATTTTAATTTTTATGAACGAAATTTTAGCAAATTTAATCGGAACTATCTTCGATTTTTTTGGATTTTTTAAAAATTTTAATTTTTATGTTCGAAATTTTAGCAAATTCAATTGAAACTATCTTCGATTTTTTTGGATTTTTTTACAAATTTTAATTTTTATGAACGAAATTTTAGCAAATTTAATCGGAACTATCTTCGATTTTTTTGGATTTTTTAAAAATTTTAATTTTTATGAACGAAATTTTAACAAATTCAATTGAAACTATTTTCGATTTTTTTGGAGTTTTTTAAAAATATTTATTTTTATGAACGAAATTTTAGCAAATTTAATTGAAACTATCTTCGATTTTTTTGGATTTTTTTACAAATTTTAATTTTTATGAACGAAATTTTAGGAAATTTATTCGAAACTATCTTCGATTTTTTGGGATTTTTTTACAAATTTTAATTTTTATGAACGAAGTTTTAGCAAATTTAATTGAAACTATCTTCGATTTTTTTGGATTTTTTACAAATTTTAATTTTTATGAACGAAATTTTAGCAAATTTAATTGAAACTATCTTCGATTTTTTGGGATTTTTTTACAAATTTTAATTTTTATGAACGAAATTTTAGCAAATTTAATTGAAACTGTCTTCGATTTTTATGGATTTTTTTACAAATTTTAATTTTTATGAACGAAATTTTAGCAAATTCAATTGAAACTATCTTCGATTTTTTTTTATTTTTTTTCAAATTTTAATTATTATGAACGAAATTTTAGCAAATTTAATTGAATCTGTCTTCGATTTTATTGGTTTTTTTTACAAATTTTAATTTTTATGATCGATATTTTAGCAAATTTAATTGAAACTATCTTCGATTTTTTTGAATTTTTTTACAAATTTTTATTTTTATGAACGAAATTTTTGCAAATTTAATTGAAACTATCTCCGATTTTTTTGGATTTTTTTACAAATTTTAATTTTTATGAACGATATTTTAGCAAATTTAATCGAAACTATCTTCGATTTTTTTGGATTTTTTTACAAATTTTAATTTTTATGAACGAAATTTTAGCAAATTTAATCGGAACTCTCTTCGATTTTTTTGGATTTTTTACAAATTTTAATTTTTATGATCGATATTTTAGCAAATTTAATGGAAACTATCTTCGATTTTTTTGGATTTTTTTACAAATTTTAATTTTTATGAACGAAATTTTAACAAATTCAATTGAAACTATTTTCGATTTTTTTGGAGTTTTTTAAAAATTTTAATTTTTATGAACGAAATTTTAGCAAATTTAATTGAAACTATCTTCGATTTTTTTGGATTTTTTACAAATTTTAATTTTTATGATCGATATTTTAGCAAATTTAATGGAAACTATCTTCGATTTTTTTGGATTTTTTTACAAATTTTAATTTTTATGAACGAAATTTTAACAAATTCAATTGAAACTATTTTCGATTTTTTTGGAGTTTTTCAAAAATTTTAATTTTTATGAACGAAATTTTATCAAATTTAATTGAAACTGTCTTCGATTTTTTGGATTTTTTTACAAATTTTAATTTTTATGAACGAAATTTTAGCAAATTTAATCGGAACTATCTTCGATTTTTTTGGATTTTTTAAAAATTTTAATTTTTATGTTCGAAATTTTAGCAAATTCAATTGAAACTATCTTCGATTTTTTTGGATTTTTTTACAAATTTTAATTTTTATGAACGAAATTTTAGCAAATTTAATCGGAACTATCTTCGATTTTTTTGGATTTTTTAAAAATTTTAATTTTTATGAACGAAATTTTAACAAATTCAATTGAAACTATTTTCGATTTTTTTGGAGTTTTTTAAAAATATTTATTTTTATGAACGAAATTTTAGCAAATTTAATTGAAACTATCTTCGATTTTTTTGGATTTTTTTACAAATTTTAATTTTTATGAACGAAATTTTAGGAAATTTATTCGAAACTATCTTCGATTTTTTGGGATTTTTTTACAAATTTTAATTTTTATGAACGAAGTTTTAGCAAATTTAATTGAAACTATCTTCGATTTTTTTGGATTTTTTACAAATTTTAATTTTTATGAACGAAATTTTAGCAAATTTAATTGAAACTATCTTCGATTTTTTGGGATTTTTTTACAAATTTTAATTTTTATGAACGAAATTTTAGCAAATTTAATTGAAACTGTCTTCGATTTTTATGGATTTTTTTACAAATTTTAATTTTTATGAACGAAATTTTAGCAAATTCAATTGAAACTATCTTCGATTTTTTTTTATTTTTTTTTCAAATTTTAATTATTATGAACGAAATTTTAGCAAATTTAATTGAAACTGTCTTCGATTTTATTGGTTTTTTTTACAAATTTTAATTTTTATGAACGAAATTTTAGCAAATTCAATTGAAACTATCTTCGATTTTTTTGGATTTTTTTAAAAATTTTAATTTTTATGAACGAAATTTTAGCAAATTTAATTGAAACTATCTTCGATTTTTTTTTATTTTTTTACAAATTTTAATTTTTATGAACGAAATTTTAGCAAATTTAATCGGAACTATCTTCGATTTTTTTGGATTTTTTAAAAATTTTAATTTTTATGAACGAAATTTTAACAAATTCAATTGAAACTATTTTCGATTTTTTTGGAGTTTTTTAAAAATATTTATTTTTATGAACGAAATTTTAGCAAATTTAATTGAAACTATCTTCGATTTTTTTGGATTTTTTTACAAATTTTAATTTTTATGAACGAAATTTTAGGAAATTTATTCGAAACTATCTTCGATTTTTTGGGATTTTTTTACAAATTTTAATTTTTATGAACGAAGTTTTAGCAAATTTAATTGAAACTATCTTCGATTTTTTTGGATTTTTTACAAATTTTAATTTTTATGAACGAAATTTTAGCAAATTTAATTGAAACTATCTTCGATTTTTTTGGATTTTTTACAAATTTTAATTTTTATGAACGAAATTTATGGAAATTAATTCGAAACTATCTTCGATTTTTTTGGATTTTTTACAAATTTTAATTTTTATGATCGATATTTTAGCAAATTTAATTGAAACTATCTTCGATTTTTTTGAATTTTTTTACAAATTTTTATTTTTATGAACGAAATTTTTGCAAATTTAATTGAAACTATCTCCGATTTTTTTGGATTTTTTTACAAATTTTAATTTTTATGAACGAAATTTTAGCAAATTTAATTGAAACTATCCTCGATTTTTTTGGATTTTTTACAAATTTTAATTTTTATGAACGAAATTTTAGCAAATTTAATTGAAACTATCTTCGATTTTTTGGGATTTTTTTACAAATTTTAATTTTTATGAACGAAATTTTAGCAAATTTAATTGAAACTGTCTTCGATTTTTTTGGATTTTTTTACAAATTTTAATTTTTATGAACGAAATTTTAGCAAATTCAATTGAAACTATCTTCGATTTTTTTTGATTTTTTTTCAAATTTTAATTTTTATGAACGAAATTTTAGCAAATTTAATTGAAACTATCTTCGATTTTTTTGGATTTTTTTACAAATTTTAATTTTTATGAACGAAATTTATGGAAATTAATTCGAAACTATCTTCGATTTTTTTGGATTTTTTACAAATTTTAATTTTTATGATCGATATTTTAGCAAATTTAATTGAAACTATCTTCGATTTTTTTGAATTTTTTTACAAATTTTTATTTTTATGAACGAAATTTTTGCAAATTTAATTGAAACTATCTCCGATTTTTTTGGATTTTTTTACAAATTTTAATTTTTATGAACGATATTTTAGCAAATTTAATTGAAACTATCTTCGATTTTTTGGATTTTTTACAAATTTTAATTTTTATGATCGATATTTTAGCAAATTTAATGGAAACTATCTTCGATTTTTTTGGATTTTTTTACAAATTTTAATTTTTATGAACGAAATTTTAACAAATTCAATTGAAACTATTTTCGATTTTTTTGGAGTTTTTCAAAAATTTTAATTTTTATGAACGAAATTTTATCAAATTTAATTGAAACTGTCTTCGATTTTTTGGATTTTTTTACAAATTTTAATTTTTATGAACGAAATTTTAGCAAATTTAATCGGAACTATCTTCGATTTTTTTGGATTTTTTAAAAATTTTAATTTTTATGTTCGAAATTTTAGCAAATTCAATTGAAACTATCTTCGATTTTTTTGGATTTTTTTACAAATTTGAATTTTATGAACGAAATTTTAGCAAATTCAATTGAAACTCTCTTCGATTTTTTTGGATTTTTTTAAAATTTTATTTTTATGAACGAAATTTTAGCAAATTTAATCGGAACTATCTTCGATTTTTTGGATTTTTTAAAAATTTTAATTTTTATGATCGAAATTTTAGCAAATTCAATTGAAACTATCTTCGATTTTTTTGGATTTTTACAAATTTTAATTTTTGTGATCGAAATTTTAGCAAATTCAATTGAAACTATCTTCGATTTTTTTGGATTTTTTTAAAAATTTTAATTTTTATGAACGAAATTTTAGCAAATTTAATTGAAACTATCTTCGATTTTTTTTGATTTTTTTACAAATTTTAATTTTTATGAACGAAATTTTAGCAAATTTAATCGGAACTATCTTCGATTTTTTTGGATTTTTTAAAAATTTTAATTTTTATGAACGAAATTTTAACAAATTCAATTGAAACTATTTTCGATTTTTTTGGAGTTTTTTAAAAATATTTATTTTTATGAACGAAATTTTAGCAAATTTAATTGAAACTATCTTCGATTTTTTTGGATTTTTTTACAAATTTTAATTTTTATGAACGAAATTTTAGGAAATTTATTCGAAACTATCTTCGATTTTTTGGGATTTTTTTACAAATTTTAATTTTTATGAACGAAGTTTTAGCAAATTTAATTGAAACTATCTTCGATTTTTTTGGATTTTTTACAAATTTTAATTTTTATGAACGAAATTTTAGCAAATTTAATTGAAACTATCTTCGATTTTTTGGGATTTTTTTACAAATTTTAATTTTTATGAACGAAATTTTAGCAAAGAAACTGTCTTCGATTTTTATGGATTTTTTACAAATTTTAATTTTTATGAACGAAATTTTAGCAAATTCAATTGAAACTATCTTCGATTTTTTTTTATTTTTTTTCAAATTTTAATTATTATGAACGAAATTTAGCAAATTTAATTGAAACTGTCTTCGATTTTATTGGTTTTTTTTACAAATTTTAATTTTTATGAACGAAATTTTAGCAAATTCAATTGAAACTATCTACGATTTTTTGGATTTTTTAAAAATTTTAATTTTTATGAACGAAATTTTAGCAAATTTAATTGAAACTATCTTCGATTTTTTTTGATTTTTTTACAAATTTTAATTTTTATGAACGAAATTTTAGCAAATTTAATCGGAACTATCTTCGATTTTTTTGGATTTTTTAAAAATTTTAATTTTTATGAACGAAATTTTAACAAATTCAATTGAAACTATTTTCGATTTTTTTGGAGTTTTTTAAAAATATTTATTTTTATGAACGAAATTTTAGCAAATTTAATTGAAACTATCTTCGATTTTTTGGATTTTTTTACAAATTTTAATTTTTATGAACGAAATTTTAGAAATTTATTCGAAACTATCTTCGATTTTTGGGATTTTTTTACAAATTTTAATTTTTATGAACGAAGTTTTAGCAAATTTAATTGAAACTATCTTCGATTTTTTGGATTTTTTACAAATTTTAATTTTTATGAACGAAATTTTAGCAAATTTAATTGAAACTATCTTCGATTTTTTTGGATTTTTTTACAAATTTTAATTTTTATGAACGAAATTTATGGAAATTAATTCGAAACTATCTTCGATTTTTTGGATTTTTTACAAATTTTAATTTTTATGATCGATATTTTAGCAAATTTAATTGAAACTATCTTCGATTTTTTTGAATTTTTTACAAATTTTTATTTTTATGAACGAATTTTTGCAAATTTAATTGAAACTATCTCCGATTTTTTTGGATTTTTTTACAAATTTTAATTTTTATGAACGAAATTTTAGCAAATTTAATTGAAACTATCCTCGATTTTTTTGGATTTTTTACAAATTTTAATTTTTATGAACGAAATTTTAGCAAATTTAATTGAAACTATCTTCGATTTTTTGGGATTTTTTTACAAATTTTAATTTTTATGAACGAAATTTTAGCAAATTTAATTGAAACTGTCTTCGATTTTTTTGGATTTTTTTACAAATTTTAATTTTTATGAACGAAATTTTAGCAAATTCAATTGAAACTATCTTCGATTTTTTTTTATTTTTTTTCAAATTTTAATTTTTATGAACGAAATTTTAGCAAATTTAATTGAAACTATCTTCGATTTTTTTGATTTTTTTACAAATTTTAATTTTTATGAACGAAATTTATGGAAATTAATTCGAAACTATCTTCGATTTTTTTGGATTTTTTACAAATTTTAATTTTTATGATCGATATTTTAGCAAATTTAATTGAAACTATCTTCGATTTTTTTGAATTTTTTACAAATTTTTATTTTATGAACGAAATTTTTGCAAATTAATTGAAACTATCTCCGATTTTTTGGATTTTTTTACAAATTTTAATTTTTATGAACGATATTTTAGCAAATTTAATTGAAACTATCTTCGATTTTTTTGGATTTTTTACAAATTTTAATTTTTATGATCGATATTTTAGCAAATTTAATGGAAACTATCTTCGATTTTTTTGGATTTTTTTACAAATTTTAATTTTTATGAACGAAATTTTAACAAATTCAATTGAAACTATTTTCGATTTTTTTGGAGTTTTTCAAAAATTTTAATTTTTATGAACGAAATTTTATCAAATTTAATTGAAACTGTCTTCGATTTTTTGGATTTTTTTACAAATTTTAATTTTTATGAACGAAATTTTAGCAAATTTAATCGGAACTATCTTCGATTTTTTTGGATTTTTTAAAAATTTTAATTTTTATGTTCGAAATTTTAGCAAATTCAATTGAAACTATCTTCGATTTTTTTGGATTTTTTTACAAATTTGAATTTTTATGAACGAAATTTTAGCAAATTCAATTGAAACTCTCTTCGATTTTTTTGGATTTTTTTAAAAATTTTATTTTTATGAACGAAATTTTAGCAAATTTAATCGGAACTATCTTCGATTTTTTTGGATTTTTTAAAAATTTTAATTTTTATGATCGAAATTTTAGCAAATTCAATTGAAACTATCTTCGATTTTTTTGGATTTTTACAAATTTTAATTTTTGTGATCGAAATTTTAGCAATTCAATTGAAACTATCTTCGATTTTTGTGGATTTACTTAAAAATTTTAATTTTTATGAACGAAATTTTAGCAAATTTAATTGAAACTATCCTCGATTTTTTTGGATTTTTTACAAATTTTAATTTTTATGAACGTAATTTTAGCAAATTTAATTGAAACTATCTTCGATTTTTTTGGATTTTTTTACAAATTTTAATTTTTATGAACGAAATTTTAGCAAATTTAATTGAAACTATCCTCGATTTTTTTGGATTTTTTACAAATTTTAATTTTTATGAACGAAATTTTAGCAAATTTAATTGAAACTATCTTCGATTTTTGGGATTTTTTTACAAATTTTAATTTTTATGAACGAAATTTTAGCAAATTTAATTGAAACTGTCTTCGATTTTTTTGGATTTTTTTACAAATTTTAATTTTTATGAACGAAATTTTTGCAAATTTAATTGAAACTATCTCCGATTTTTTTTTATTTTTTTTCAAATTTTAATTTTTATGAACGAAATTTTAGCAAATTTAATTGAAACTATCTTCGATTTTTTTGGATTTTTTTACAAATTTTAATTTTTATGAACGAAATTTATGGAAATTAATTCGAAACTATCTTCGATTTTTTTGGATTTTTTACAAATTTTAATTTTTATGATCGATATTTTAGCAAATTTAATTGAAACTATCTTCGATTTTTTTGAATTTTTTTACAAATTTTTATTTTTATGAACGAAATTTTTGCAAATTTAATTGAAACTATCTCCGATTTTTTTGGATTTTTTTACAAATTTTAATTTTTATGAACGATATTTTAGCAAATTTAATTGAAACTATCTTCGATTTTTTTGGATTTTTTACAAATTTTAATTTTTATGATCGATATTTTAGCAAATTTAATGGAAACTATCTTCGATTTTTTTGGATTTTTTTACAAATTTTAATTTTTATGAACGAAATTTTAACAAATTCAATTGAAACTATTTTCGATTTTTTTGGAGTTTTTCAAAAATTTTAATTTTTATGAACGAAATTTTATCAAATTTAATTGAAACTGTCTTCGATTTTTTGGATTTTTTTACAAATTTTAATTTTTATGAACGAAATTTTAGCAAATTTAATCGGAACTATCTTCGATTTTTTTGGATTTTTAAAAATTTTAATTTTTATGTTCGAAATTTTAGCAAATTCAATTGAAACTATCTTCGATTTTTTTGGATTTTTTTACAAATTTGAATTTTTATGAACGAAATTTTAGCAAATTCAATTGAAACTCTCTTCGATTTTTTTGGATTTTTTTAAAAATTTTATTTTTTATGAACGAAATTTTAGCAAATTTAATCGGAACTATCTTCGATTTTTTTGGATTTTTTAAAAATTTTAATTTTTATGATCGAAATTTTAGCAAATTCAATTGAAACTATCTTCGATTTTTTTGGATTTTTACAAATTTTAATTTTTGTGATCGAAATTTTAGCAAATTCAATTGAAACTATCTTCGATTTTTGTGGATTTACTTAAAAATTTTAATTTTTATGAACGAAATTTTAGCAAATTTAATTGAAACTATCCTCGATTTTTTTGGATTTTTTACAAATTTTAATTTTTATGAACGTAATTTTAGCAAATTTAATTGAAACTATCTTCGATTTTTTGGGATTTTTTTACAAATTTTAATTTTTATGAACGAAATTTTAGCAAATTTAATTGAAACTATCCTCGATTTTTTTGGATTTTTTACAAATTTTAATTTTTATGAACGAAATTTTAGCAAATTTAATTGAAACTATCTTCGATTTTTGGGATTTTTTTACAAATTTTAATTTTTATGAACGAAATTTTAGCAAATTTAATTGAAACTGTCTTCGATTTTTTTGGATTTTTTTACAAATTTTAATTTTTATGAACGAAATTTTTGCAAATTTAATTGAAACTATCTCCGATTTTTTTGGATTTTTTCAAAAATTTTAATTTTTATGAACGAAATTTTATCAAATTTAATTGAAACTGTCTTCGATTTTTTGGATTTTTTTACAAATTTTAATTTTTATGAACGAAATTTTAGCAAATTTAATCGGAACTATCTTCGATTTTTTTGGATTTTTTAAAAATTTTAATTTTTATGTTCGAAATTTTAGCAAATTCAATTGAAACTATCTTCGATTTTTTTGGATTTTTTTACAAATTTGAATTTTTATGAACGAAATTTTAGCAAATTCAATTGAAACTCTCTTCGATTTTTTTGTATTTTTTAAAAATTTTATTTTTTATGAACGAAATTTTAGCAAATTTAATCGGAACTATCTTCGATTTTTTTGGATTTTTTAAAAATTTTAATTTTTATGATCGAAATTTTAGCAAATTCAATTGAAACTATCTTCGATTTTTTTGGATTTTTACAAATTTTAATTTTTGTGATCGAAATTTTAGCAAATTCAATTGAAACTATCTTCGATTTTTGTGGATTTACTTAAAAATTTTAATTTTTATGAACGAAATTTTAGCAAATTTAATTGAAACTATTTTCGATTTTTTTGGAGTTTTTTAAAAATTTTAATTTTTATGAACGAAATTTTAGCAAATTTAATTGAAACTATCTTCGATTTTTTTGGATTTTTTACAAATTTTAATTTTTATGATCGATATTTTAGCAAATTTAATGGAAACTATCTTCGATTTTTTTGGATTTTTTTACAAATTTTAATTTTTATGAACGAAATTTTAACAAATTCAATTGAAACTATTTTCGATTTTTTTGGAGTTTTTAAAAATTTTAATTTTTATGAACGAAATTTTATCAAATTTAATTGAAACTGTCTTCGATTTTTTGGATTTTTTTACAAATTTTTAATTTTTATGAACGAAATTTTAGCAAATTTAATCGGAACTATCTTCGATTTTTTTGGATTTTTAAAAATTTTAATTTTTATGTTCGAAATTTTAGCAAATTCAATTGAAACTATCTTCGATTTTTTGGATTTTTTTACAAATTTGTATTTTTATGAACGAAATTTTAGCAAATTCAATTGAAACTCTCTTAGATTTTTTTGGATTTTTTTAAAAATTTTATTTTTTATGAACGAAATTTTAGCAAATTTAATCGGAACTATCTTCGATTTTTTTGGATTTTTTAAAAATTTTAATTTTTATGATCGAAATTTTAGCAAATTCAATTGAAACTATCTTCGATTTTTTTGGATTTTTACAAATTTTAATTTTTGTGATCGAAATTTTAGCAAATTCAATTGAAACTATCTTCGATTTTTGTGGATTTACTTAAAAATTTTAATTTTTATGAACGAAATTTTAGCAAATTTAATCGGAACTATCTTCGATTTTTTTGGATTTTTTAAAAATTTTAATTTTTATGATCGAAATTTTAGCAAATTCAATTGAAACTATCTTCGATTTTTTTGGATTTACTTAAAAATTTTAATTTTTATGAACGAAATTTTAGCAAATTTAATTGAAACTATCCTCGATTTTTTTGGATTTTTTACAAATTTTAATTTTTATGAACGAAATTTTAGCAAATTTAATTGAAACTATCTTCGATTTTTTGGGATTTTTTTACAAATTTTAATTTTTATGAACGAAATTTTAGCAAATTTAATTGAAACTGTCTTCGATTTTTTTGGATTTTTTTACAAATTTTAATTTTTATGAACGAAATTTTAGCAAATTTAATTGAAACTATCTTCGATTTTTTTGGATTTTTTACAAATTTTAATTTTTATGATCGATATTTTAGCAAATTTAATTGAAACTATCTTCGATTTTTTTGAATTTTTTTACAAATTTTTATTTTTATGAACGAAATTTTTGCAAATTTAATTGAAACTATCTCCGATTTTTTTGGATTTTTTTACAAATTTTAATTTTTATGAACGATATTTTAGCAAATTTAATCGAAACTATCTTCGATTTTTTTGGATTTTTTTACAAATTTTAATTTTTATGAACGAAATTTTAGCAAATTTAATCGGAACTATCTTCGATTTTTTTGGATTTTTTACAAATTTTAATTTTTATGATCGATATTTTAGCAAATTTAATGGAAACTATCTTCGATTTTTTTGGATTTTTTTACAAATTTTAATTTTTATGAACGAAATTTTAACAAATTCAATTGAAACTATTTTCGATTTTTTTGGAGTTTTTTAAAAATTTTAATTTTTATGAACGTAATTTTAGCAAATTTAATTAACACTGTCTTCGATTTTTTGGATTTTTTTACAAATTTTAATTTTTATGAACGAAATTTTAGCAAATTTAATCGGAACTATCTTCGATTTTTTTGGATTTTTTAAAAATTTTAATTTTTATGTTCGAAATTTTAGCAAATTCAATTGAAACTATTTTCGATTTTTTTGGATTTTTTACAAATTTTAATTTTTATGATCGATATTTTAGCAAATTTAATGGAAACTATCTTCGATTTTTTTGGATTTTTTTAAAAATTTTATTTTTTATGAACGAAATTTTAGCAAATTTAATCGGAACTATCTTCGATTTTTTTTGGATTTTTTAAAAATTTTAATTTTTATGATCGAAATTTTAGCAAATTCAATTGAAACTATCTTCGATTTTTTTGGATTTTTACAAATTTTAATTTTTGTGATCAAAATTTTAGCAAATTCAATTGAAACTATCTTCGATTTTTGTGGATTTACTTAAAAATTTTAATTTTTATGAACGAAATTTTAGCAAATTTAATTGAAACTATCCTCGATTTTTTTGGATTTTTTTACAAATTTTAATTTTTATGAACGAAATTTTAGCAAATTTAATTGAAACTGTCTTCGATTTTTTTGGATTTTTTTACAAATTTTAATTTTTATGAACGAAATTTTAGCAAATTCAATTGAAACTATCTTCGATTTTTTTTTATTTTTTTTTCAAATTTTAATTTTTATGAACGAAATTTTAGCAAATTTAATTGAAACTATCTTCGATTTTTTTGGATTTTTTTACAAATTTTAATTTTTATGAACGAAATTTATGGAAATTAATTCGAAACTGTCTTCGATTTTTTTGGATTTTTTACAAATTTTAATTTTTATGATCGATATTTTAGCAAATTTAATTGAAACTATCTTCGATTTTTTTGAATTTTTTTACAAATTTTTATTTTTATGAACGAAATTTTTGCAAATTTAATTGAAACTATCTCCGATTTTTTTGGATTTTTTTACAAATTTTAATTTTTATGAACGATATTTTAGCAAATTTAATCGAAACTATCTTCGATTTTTTTGGATTTTTTTACAAATTTTAATTTTTATGAACGAAATTTTAGCAAATTTAATCGGAACTATCTTCGATTTTTTTGGATTTTTTACAAATTTTAATTTTTATGATCGATATTTTAGCAAATTTAATGGAAACTATCTTCGATTTTTTGGGATTTTTTTACAAATTTTAATTTTTATGAACGAAATTTTAACAAATTCAATTGAAACTATTTTCGATTTTTTTGGAGTTTTTTAAAAATTTTAATTTTTATGAACGAAATTTTAGCAAATTTAATTGAAACTATCTTCGATTTTTTTGGATTTTTTACAAATTTTAATTTTTATGATCGATATTTTAGCAAATTTAATGGAAACTATCTTCGATTTTTTTGGATTTTTTTACAAATTTTAATTTTTATGAACGAAATTTTAACAAATTCAATTGAAACTATTTTCGATTTTTTTGGAGTTTTTCAAAAATTTTAATTTTTATGAACGAAATTTTATCAAATTTAATTGAAACTGTCTTCGATTTTTTGGATTTTTTTACAAATTTTAATTTTTATGAACGAAATTTTAGCAAATTTAATCGGAACTATCTTCGATTTTTTTGGATTTTTTAAAAATTTTAATTCTTATGTTCGAAATTTTAGCAAATTCAATTGAAACTATCTTCGATTTTTTTTGATTTTTTTACAAATTTGTATTTTTATGAACGAAATTTTAGCAAATTCAATTGAAACTCTCTTAGATTTTTTTGGATTTTTTTAAAAATTTTATTTTTTATGAACGAAATTTTAGCAAATTTAATCGGAACTATCTTCGATTTTTTTGGATTTTTTAAAAATTTTAATTTTTATGATCGAAATTTTAGCAAATTCAATTGAAACTATCTTCGATTTTTTTGGATTTTTACAAATTTTAATTTTTGTGATCGAAATTTTAGCAAATTCAATTTAAACTATCTTCGATTTTTGTGGATTTTTTTACAAATTTTAATTTTTATGAACGAAATTTTAACAAATTCAATTGAAACTATTTTCGATTTTTTTGGAGTTTTTTAAAAATTTTAATTTTTATGAACGAAATTTTAGCAAATTTAATTAACACTGTCTTCGATTTTTTGGATTTTTTTACAAATTTTAATTTTTATGAACGAAATTTTAGCAAATTTAATCGGAACTATCTTCGATTTTTTTGGATTTTTTAAAAATTTTAATTTTTATGTTCGAAATTTTAGCAAATTCAATTGAAACTATCTTCGATTTTTTTGGATTCTTTTACAAATTTGAATTTTTATGAACGAAATTTTAGCAAATTCAATTGAAACTGTCTTCGATTTTTTTGGATTTTTTTAAAAATTTTATTTTTTATGAACGAAATTTTAGCAAATTTAATCGGAACTATCTTCGATTTTTTTTGGATTTTTTAAAAATTTTAATTTTTATGATCGAAATTTTAGCAAATTCAATTGAAACTATCTTCGATTTTTTTGGAGTTTTTTAAAAATTTTAATTTTTATGAACGAAATTTTAGCAAATTTAATTGAAACTATCTTCGATTTTTTTGGATTTTTTACAAATTTTAATTTTTATGATCGATATTTTAGCAAATTTAATGGAAACTATCTTCGATTTTTTTGGATTTTTTTACAAATTTTAATTTTTATGAACGAAATTTTAACAAATTCAATTGAAACTATTTTCGATTTTTTTGGAGTTTTTTAAAAATTTTAATTTTTATGAACGAAATTTTATCAAATTTAATTGAAACTGTCTTCGATTTTTTGGATTTTTTTACAAATTTTTAATTTTTATGAACGAAATTTTAGCAAATTTAATCGGAACTATCTTCGATTTTTTTGGATTTTTTAAAAATTTTAATTTTTATGTTCGAAATTTTAGCAAATTCAATTGAAACTATCTTCGATTTTTTTGGATTTTTTTACAAATTTGTATTTTTATGAACGAAATTTTAGCAAATTCAATTGAAACTCTCTTAGATTTTTTTGGATTTTTTTAAAAATTTTATTTTTTATGAACGAAATTTTAGCAAATTTAATCGGAACTATCTTCGATTTTTTTGGATTTTTTAAAAATTTTAATTTTTATGATCGAAATTTTAGCAAATTCAATTGAAACTATCTTCGATTTTTTTGGATTTTTACAAATTTTAATTTTTGTGATCGAAATTTTAGCAAATTCAATTGAAACTATCTTCGATTTTTGTGGATTTACTTAAAAATTTTAATTTTTATGAACGAAATTTTAGCAAATTTAATCGGAACTATCTTCGATTTTTTTGGATTTTTTAAAAATTTTAATTTTTATGATCGAAATTTTAGCAAATTCAATTGAAACTATCTTCGATTTTTTTGGATTTACTTAAAAATTTTAATTTTTATGAACGAAATTTTAGCAAATTTAATTGAAACTATCCTCGATTTTTTTGGATTTTTTACAAATTTTAATTTTTATGAACGAAATTTTAGCAAATTTAATTGAAACTATCTTCGATTTTTTGGGATTTTTTTACAAATTTTAATTTTTATGAACGAAATTTTAGCAAATTTAATTGAAACTGTCTTCGATTTTTTTGGATTTTTTTACAAATTTTAATTTTTATGAACGAAATTTTAGCAAATTTAATTGAAACTATCTTCGATTTTTTTGGATTTTTTACAAATTTTAATTTTTATGATCGATATTTTAGCAAATTTAATTGAAACTATCTTCGATTTTTTTGAATTTTTTTACAAATTTTTATTTTTATGAACGAAATTTTTGCAAATTTAATTGAAACTATCTCCGATTTTTTTGGATTTTTTTACAAATTTTAATTTTTATGAACGATATTTTAGCAAATTTAATCGAAACTATCTTCGATTTTTTTGGATTTTTTTACAAATTTTAATTTTTATGAACGAAATTTTAGCAAATTTAATCGGAACTATCTTCGATTTTTTTGGATTTTTTACAAATTTTAATTTTTATGATCGATATTTTAGCAAATTTAATGGAAACTATCTTCGATTTTTTTGGATTTTTTTACAAATTTTAATTTTTATGAACGAAATTTTAACAAATTCAATTGAAACTATTTTCGATTTTTTTGGAGTTTTTTAAAAATTTTAATTTTTATGAACGAAATTTTAGCAAATTTAATTAACACTGTCTTCGATTTTTTGGATTTTTTTACAAATTTTAATTTTTATGAACGAAATTTTAGCAAATTTAATCGGAACTATCTTCGATTTTTTTGGATTTTTTAAAAATTTTAATTTTTATGTTCGAAATTTTAGCAAATTCAATTGAAACTATCTTCGATTTTTTTGGATTCTTTTACAAATTTGAATTTTTATGAACGAAATTTTAGCAAATTCAATTGAAACTGTCTTCGATTTTTTTGGATTTTTTTAAAAATTTTATTTTTTATGAACGAAATTTTAGCAAATTTAATCGGAACTATCTTCGATTTTTTTTGGATTTTTTAAAAATTTTAATTTTTATGATCGAAATTTTAGCAAATTCAATTGAAACTATCTTCGATTTTTTTGGATTTTTACAAATTTTAATTTTTGTGATCAAAATTTTAGCAAATTCAATTGAAACTATCTTCGATTTTTGTGGATTTACTTAAAAATTTTAATTTTTATGAACGAAATTTTAGCAAATTTAATTGAAACTATCCTCGATTTTTTTGGATTTTTTTACAAATTTTAATTTTTATGAACGAAATTTTAGCAAATTTAATTGAAACTGTCTTCGATTTTTTTGGATTTTTTTACAAATTTTAATTTTTATGAACGAAATTTTAGCAAATTCAATTGAAACTATCTTCGATTTTTTTTTATTTTTTTTTCAAATTTTAATTTTTATGAACGAAATTTTAGCAAATTTAATTGAAACTATCTTCGATTTTTTTGGATTTTTTTACAAATTTTAATTTTTATGAACGAAATTTATGGAAATTAATTCGAAACTGTCTTCGATTTTTTTGGATTTTTTACAAATTTTAATTTTTATGATCGATATTTTAGCAAATTTAATTGAAACTATCTTCGATTTTTTTGAATTTTTTTACAAATTTTTATTTTTATGAACGAAATTTTTGCAAATTTAATTGAAACTATCTCCGATTTTTTTGGATTTTTTTACAAATTTTAATTTTTATGAACGATATTTTAGCAAATTTAATCGAAACTATCTTCGATTTTTTTGGATTTTTACAAATTTTAATTTTTGTGATCAAAATTTTAGCAAATTCAATTGAAACTATCTTCGATTTTTGTGGATTTACTTAAAAATTTTAATTTTTATGAACGAAATTTTAGCAAATTTAATTGAAACTATCCTCGATTTTTTTGGATTTTTTTACAAATTTTAATTTTTATGAACGAAATTTTAGCAAATTTAATTGAAACTGTCTTCGATTTTTTTGGATTTTTTTACAAATTTTAATTTTTATGAACGAAATTTTAGCAAATTCAATTGAAACTATCTTCGATTTTTTTTTATTTTTTTTTCAAATTTTAATTTTTATGAACGAAATTTTAGCAAATTCAATTGAAACTATCTTCGATTTTTTTTTATTTTTTTTTCAAATTTTAATTTTTATGAACGAAATTTTAGCAAATTTAATTGAAACTATCTTCGATTTTTTTGGATTTTTTTACAAATTTTAATTTTTATGAACGAAATTTATGGAAATTAATTCGAAACTGTCTTCGATTTTTTTGGATTTTTTACAAATTTTAATTTTTATGATCGATATTTTAGCAAATTTAATTGAAACTATCTTCGATTTTTTTGAATTTTTTTACAAATTTTTATTTTTATGAACGAAATTTTTGCAAATTTAATTGAAACTATCTCCGATTTTTTTGGATTTTTTTACAAATTTTAATTTTTATGAACGATATTTTAGCAAATTTAATCGAAACTATCTTCGATTTTTTTGGATTTTTTAAAAATTTTAATTTTTATGATCGAAATTTTAGCAAATTCAATTGAAACTATCTTCGATTTTTTTGGATTTTTACAAATTTTAATTTTTGTGATCGAAATTTTAGCAAATTCAATTGAAACTATCTTCGATTTTTGTGGATTTACTTAAAAATTTTAATTTTTATGAACGAAATTTTAGCAAATTTAATCGGAACTATCTTCGATTTTTTTGGATTTTTTAAAAATTTTAATTTTTATGATCGAAATTTTAGCAAATTCAATTGAAACTATCTTCGATTTTTTTGGATTTACTTAAAAATTTTAATTTTTATGAACGAAATTTTAGCAAATTTAATTGAAACTATCCTCGATTTTTTTGGATTTTTTACAAATTTTAATTTTTATGAACGAAATTTTAGCAAATTTAATTGAAACTATCTTCGATTTTTTGGGATTTTTTTACAAATTTTAATTTTTATGAACGAAATTTTAGCAAATTTAATTGAAACTGTCTTCGATTTTTTTGGATTTTTTTACAAATTTTAATTTTATGAACGAAATTTTAGCAAATTTAATTGAAACTATCTTCGATTTTTTTGGATTTTTTACAAATTTTAATTTTTATGATCGATATTTTAGCAAATTTAATTGAAACTATCTTCGATTTTTTTGAATTTTTTTACAAATTTTTATTTTTATGAACGAAATTTTTGCAAATTTAATTGAAACTATCTCCGATTTTTTGGATTTTTTTACAAATTTTAATTTTTATGAACGAAATTTTAACAAATTCAATTGAAACTATTTTCGATTTTTTTGGAGTTTTTTAAAAATTTTAATTTTTATGAACGTAATTTTAGCAAATTTAATTAACACTGTCTTCGATTTTTTGGATTTTTTTACAAATTTTAATTTTTATGAACGAAATTTTAGCAAATTTAATCGGAACTATCTTCGATTTTTTTGGATTTTTTAAAAATTTTAATTTTTATGTTCGAAATTTTAGCAAATTCAATTGAAACTATTTTCGATTTTTTTGGAGTTTTTTAAAAATTTTAATTTTTATGAACGAAATTTTAGCAAATTTAATCGGAACTATCTTCGATTTTTTTGGATTTTTTACAAATTTTAATTTTTATGATCGATATTTTAGCAAATTTAATGGAAACTATCTTCGATTTTTTTGGGGATTTTTTTACAAATTTTAATTTTTATGAACGAAATTTTAACAAATTCAATTGAAACTATTTTCGATTTTTTTGGAGTTTTTTAAAAATTTTAATTTTTATGAACGTAATTTTAGCAAATTTAATTAACACTGTCTTCGATTTTTTGGATTTTTTTACAAATTTTAATTTTTATGAACGAAATTTTAGCAAATTTAATCGGAACTATCTTCGATTTTTTTGGATTTTTTAAAAATTTTAATTTTTATGTTCGAAATTTTAGCAAATTCAATTGAAACTATTTTCGATTTTTTTGGATTTTTTACAAATTTTAATTTTTATGATCGATATTTTAGCAAATTTAATGGAAACTATCTTCGATTTTTTTGGATTTTTTTAAAAATTTTATTTTTTATGAACGAAATTTTAGCAAATTTAATCGGAACTATCTTCGATTTTTTTTGGATTTTTTAAAAATTTTAATTTTTATGATCGAAATTTTAGCAAATTCAATTGAAACTATCTTCGATTTTTTTGGATTTTTACAAATTTTAATTTTTGTGATCAAAATTTTAGCAAATTCAATTGAAACTATCTTCGATTTTTGTGGATTTACTTAAAAATTTTAATTTTTATGAACGAAATTTTAGCAAATTTAATTGAAACTATCCTCGATTTTTTTGGATTTTTTTACAAATTTTAATTTTTATGAACGAAATTTTAGCAAATTTAATTGAAACTGTCTTCGATTTTTTTGGATTTTTTTACAAATTTTAATTTTTATGAACGAAATTTTAGCAAATTCAATTGAAACTATCTTCGATTTTTTTTTATTTTTTTTTCAAATTTTAATTTTTATGAACGAAATTTTAGCAAATTTAATTGAAACTATCTTCGATTTTTTTGGATTTTTTTACAAATTTTAATTTTTATGAACGAAATTTATGGAAATTAATTCGAAACTGTCTTCGATTTTTTTGGATTTTTTACAAATTTTAATTTTTATGATCGATATTTTAGCAAATTTAATTGAAACTATCTTCGATTTTTTTGAATTTTTTTACAAATTTTTATTTTTATGAACGAAATTTTTGCAAATTTAATTGAAACTATCTCCGATTTTTTTGGATTTTTTTACAAATTTTAATTTTTATGAACGATATTTTAGCAAATTTAATCGAAACTATCTTCGATTTTTTTGGATTTTTTTACAAATTTTAATTTTTATGAACGAAATTTTAGCAAATTTAATCGGAACTATCTTCGATTTTTTTGGATTTTTTACAAATTTTAATTTTTATGATCGATATTTTAGCAAATTTAATGGAAACTATCTTCGATTTTTTGGGATTTTTTTACAAATTTTAATTTTTATGAACGAAATTTTAACAAATTCAATTGAAACTATTTTCGATTTTTTTGGAGTTTTTTAAAAATTTTAATTTTTATGAACGAAATTTTAGCAAATTTAATTGAAACTATCTTCGATTTTTTTGGATTTTTTACAAATTTTAATTTTTATGATCGATATTTTAGCAAATTTAATGGAAACTATCTTCGATTTTTTTGGATTTTTTTACAAATTTTAATTTTTATGAACGAAATTTTAACAAATTCAATTGAAACTATTTTCGATTTTTTTGGAGTTTTTCAAAAATTTTAATTTTTATGAACGAAATTTTATCAAATTTAATTGAAACTGTCTTCGATTTTTTGGATTTTTTTACAAATTTTAATTTTTATGAACGAAATTTTAGCAAATTTAATCGGAACTATCTTCGATTTTTTTGGATTTTTTAAAAATTTTAATTCTTATGTTCGAAATTTTAGCAAATTCAATTGAAACTATCTTCGATTTTTTTGGATTTTTTTACAAATTTGTATTTTTATGAACGAAATTTTAGCAAATTCAATTGAAACTCTCTTAGATTTTTTTGGATTTTTTTAAAAATTTTATTTTTTATGAACGAAATTTTAGCAAATTTAATCGGAACTATCTTCGATTTTTTTGGATTTTTTAAAAATTTTAATTTTTATGATCGAAATTTTAGCAAATTCAATTGAAACTATCTTCGATTTTTTTGGATTTTTACAAATTTTAATTTTTGTGATCGAAATTTTAGCAAATTCAATTGAAACTATCTTCGATTTTTGTGGATTTTTTTACAAATTTTAATTTTTATGAACGAAATTTTAACAAATTCAATTGAAACTATTTTCGATTTTTTTGGAGTTTTTTAAAAATTTTAATTTTTATGAACGAAATTTTAGCAAATTTAATTAACACTGTCTTCGATTTTTTGGATTTTTTTACAAATTTTAATTTTTATGAACGAAATTTTAGCAAATTTAATCGGAACTATCTTCGATTTTTTTGGATTTTTTAAAAATTTTAATTTTTATGTTCGAAATTTTAGCAAATTCAATTGAAACTATCTTCGATTTTTTTGGATTCTTTTACAAATTTGAATTTTTATGAACGAAATTTTAGCAAATTCAATTGAAACTGTCTTCGATTTTTTTGGATTTTTTTAAAAATTTTATTTTTTATGAACGAAATTTTAGCAAATTTAATCGGAACTATCTTCGATTTTTTTTGGATTTTTTAAAAATTTTAATTTTTATGATCGAAATTTTAGCAAATTCAATTGAAACTATCTTCGATTTTTTTGGAGTTTTTTAAAAATTTTAATTTTTATGAACGAAATTTTAGCAAATTTAATTGAAACTATCTTCGATTTTTTTGGATTTTTTACAAATTTTAATTTTTATGATCGATATTTTAGCAAATTTAATGGAAACTATCTTCGATTTTTTTGGATTTTTTTACAAATTTTAATTTTTATGAACGAAATTTTAACAAATTCAATTGAAACTATTTTCGATTTTTTTGGAGTTTTTTAAAAATTTTAATTTTTATGAACGAAATTTTATCAAATTTAATTGAAACTGTCTTCGATTTTTTGGATTTTTTTACAAATTTTTAATTTTTATGAACGAAATTTTAGCAAATTTAATCGGAACTATCTTCGATTTTTTTGGATTTTTTAAAAATTTTAATTTTTATGTTCGAAATTTTAGCAAATTCAATTGAAACTATCTTCGATTTTTTTGGATTTTTTTACAAATTTGTATTTTTATGAACGAAATTTTAGCAAATTCAATTGAAACTCTCTTAGATTTTTTTGGATTTTTTTAAAAATTTTATTTTTTATGAACGAAATTTTAGCAAATTTAATCGGAACTATCTTCGATTTTTTTGGATTTTTTAAAAATTTTAATTTTTATGATCGAAATTTTAGCAAATTCAATTGAAACTATCTTCGATTTTTTTGGATTTTTACAAATTTTAATTTTTGTGATCGAAATTTTAGCAAATTCAATTGAAACTATCTTCGATTTTTTTGGATTTTTACAAATTTTAATTTTTGTGATCAAAATTTTAGCAAATTCAATTGAAACTATCTTCGATTTTTGTGGATTTACTTAAAAATTTTAATTTTTATGAACGAAATTTTAGCAAATTTAATTGAAACTATCCTCGATTTTTTTGGATTTTTTTACAAATTTTAATTTTTATGAACGAAATTTTAGCAAATTTAATTGAAACTGTCTTCGATTTTTTTGGATTTTTTTACAAATTTTAATTTTTATGAACGAAATTTTAGCAAATTCAATTGAAACTATCTTCGATTTTTTTTTATTTTTTTTTCAAATTTTAATTTTTATGAACGAAATTTTAGCAAATTTAATTGAAACTATCTTCGATTTTTTTGGATTTTTTTACAAATTTTAATTTTTATGAACGAAATTTATGGAAATTAATTCGAAACTGTCTTCGATTTTTTTGGATTTTTTACAAATTTTAATTTTTATGATCGATATTTTAGCAAATTTAATTGAAACTATCTTCGATTTTTTTGAATTTTTTTACAAATTTTTATTTTTATGAACGAAATTTTTGCAAATTTAATTGAAACTATCTCCGATTTTTTTGGATTTTTTTACAAATTTTAATTTTTATGAACGATATTTTAGCAAATTTAATCGAAACTATCTTCGATTTTTTTGGATTTTTTTACAAATTTTAATTTTTATGAACGAAATTTTAGCAAATTTAATCGGAACTATCTTCGATTTTTTTGGATTTTTTACAAATTTTCATTTTTATGATCGATATTTTAGCAAATTTAATGGAAACTATCTTCGATTTTTTGGGATTTTTTTACAAATTTTAATTTTTATGAACGAAATTTTAACAAATTCAATTGAAACTATTTTCGATTTTTTTGGAGTTTTTTAAAAATTTTAATTTTTATGAACGAAATTTTAGCAAATTTAATTGAAACTATCTTCGATTTTTTTGGATTTTTTACAAATTTTAATTTTTATGATCGATATTTTAGCAAATTTAATGGAAACTATCTTCGATTTTTTTGGATTTTTTTACAAATTTTAATTTTTATGAACGAAATTTTAACAAATTCAATTGAAACTATTTTCGATTTTTTTGGAGTTTTTCAAAAATTTTAATTTTTATGAACGAAATTTTATCAAATTTAATTGAAACTGTCTTCGATTTTTTGGATTTTTTTACAAATTTTAATTTTTATGAACGAAATTTTAGCAAATTTAATCGGAACTATCTTCGATTTTTTTGGATTTTTTAAAAATTTTAATTCTTATGTTCGAAATTTTAGCAAATTCAATTGAAACTATCTTCGATTTTTTTGGATTTTTTTACAAATTTGTATTTTTATGAACGAAATTTTAGCAAATTCAATTGAAACTCTCTTAGATTTTTTTGGATTTTTTTAAAAATTTTATTTTTTATGAACGAAATTTTAGCAAATTTAATCGGAACTATCTTCGATTTTTTTGGATTTTTTAAAAATTTTAATTTTTATGATCGAAATTTTAGCAAATTCAATTGAAACTATCTTCGATTTTTTTGGATTTTTACAAATTTTAATTTTTGTGATCGAAATTTTAGCAAATTCAATTGAAACTATCTTCGATTTTTGTGGATTTTTTTACAAATTTTAATTTTTTATGAACGAAATTTTAACAAATTCAATTGAAACTATTTTCGATTTTTTTGGAGTTTTTTAAAAATTTTAATTTTTATGAACGAAATTTTAGCAAATTTAATTAACACTGTCTTCGATTTTTTGGATTTTTTTACAAATTTTAATTTTTATGAACGAAATTTTAGCAAATTTAATCGGAACTATCTTCGATTTTTTTGGATTTTTTAAAAATTTTAATTTTTATGTTCGAAATTTTAGCAAATTCAATTGAAACTATCTTCGATTTTTTTGGATTCTTTTACAAATTTGAATTTTTATGAACGAAATTTTAGCAAATTCAATTGAAACTGTCTTCGATTTTTTTTGGATTTTTTTAAAAATTTTATTTTTTATGAACGAAATTTTAGCAAATTTAATCGGAACTATCTTCGATTTTTTTTGGATTTTTTAAAAATTTTAATTTTTATGATCGAAATTTTAGCAAATTCAATTGAAACTATCTTCGATTTTTTTGGAGTTTTTTAAAAATTTTAATTTTTATGAACGAAATTTTAGCAAATTTAATTGAAACTATCTTCGATTTTTTTTGGATTTTTTACAAATTTTAATTTTTATGATCGATATTTTAGCAAATTTAATGGAAACTATCTTCGATTTTTTTGGATTTTTTTACAAATTTTAATTTTTATGAACGAAATTTTAACAAATTCAATTGAAACTATTTTCGATTTTTTTGGAGTTTTTTAAAATTTTAATTTTTATGAACGAAATTTTATCAAATTTGAATTGAAACTGTCTTCGATTTTTTGGATTTTTTTACAAATTTTTAATTTTTATGAACGAAATTTTAGCAAATTTAATCGGAACTATCTTCGATTTTTTTGGATTTTTTAAAAATTTTAATTTTTATGTTCGAAATTTTAGCAAATTCAATTGAAACTATCTTCGATTTTTTTGGATTTTTTTACAAATTTGTATTTTTATGAACGAAATTTTAGCAAATTCAATTGAAACTCTCTTAGATTTTTTTTGGATTTTTTTAAAAATTTTATTTTTTATGAACGAAATTTTAGCAAATTTAATCGGAACTATCTTCGATTTTTTTGGATTTTTTAAAAATTTTAATTTTTATGATCGAAATTTTAGCAAATTCAATTGAAACTATCTTCGATTTTTTTGGATTTTTACAAATTTTAATTTTTGTGATCGAAATTTTAGCAAATTCAATTGAAACTATCTTCGATTTTTGTGGATTTACTTAAAAATTTTAATTTTTATGAACGAAATTTTAGCAAATTTAATCGGAACTATCTTCGATTTTTTTTGGATTTTTTAAAAATTTTAATTTTTATGATCGAAATTTTAGCAAATTCAATTGAAACTATCTTCGATTTTTTTGGATTTACTTAAAAATTTTAATTTTTATGAACGAAATTTTAGCAAATTTAATTGAAACTATCCTCGATTTTTTTGGATTTTTTACAAATTTTAATTTTTATGAACGAAATTTTAGCAAATTTAATTGAAACTATCTTCGATTTTTTGGGATTTTTTTACAAATTTTAATTTTTATGAACGAAATTTTAGCAAATTTAATTGAAACTGTCTTCGATTTTTTTTGGATTTTTTTACAAATTTTAATTTTTATGAACGAAATTTTAGCAAATTTAATTGAAACTATCTTCGATTTTTTTGGATTTTTTACAAATTTTAATTTTTATGATCGATATTTTAGCAAATTTAATTGAAACTATCTTCGATTTTTTTGAATTTTTTTACAAATTTTTATTTTTATGAACGAAATTTTTGCAAATTTAATTGAAACTATCTCCGATTTTTTTGGATTTTTTTACAAATTTTAATTTTTATGAACGATATTTTAGCAAATTTAATCGAAACTATCTTCGATTTTTTTGGATTTTTTTACAAATTTTAATTTTTATGAACGAAATTTTAGCAAATTTAATCGGAACTATCTTCGATTTTTTTGGATTTTTTACAAATTTTAATTTTTATGATCGATATTTTAGCAAATTTAATGGAAACTATCTTCGATTTTTTTGGATTTTTTTTACAAATTTTAATTTTTATGAACGAAATTTTAACAAATTCAATTGAAACTATTTTCGATTTTTTTGGAGTTTTTTAAAAATTTTAATTTTTATGAACGAAATTTTAGCAAATTTAATTAACACTGTCTTCGATTTTTTGGATTTTTTTTACAAATTTTAATTTTTATGAACGAAATTTTAGCAAATTTAATCGGAACTATCTTCGATTTTTTTTGGATTTTTTAAAAATTTTAATTTTTATGTTCGAAATTTTAGCAAATTCAATTGAAACTATCTTCGATTTTTTTGGATTCTTTTACAAATTTGAATTTTTATGAACGAAATTTTAGCAAATTCAATTGAAACTGTCTTCGATTTTTTTGGATTTTTTTAAAAATTTTATTTTTTATGAACGAAATTTTAGCAAATTTAATCGGAACTATCTTCGATTTTTTTTGGATTTTTTAAAAATTTTAATTTTTATGATCGAAATTTTAGCAAATTCAATTGAAACTATCTTCGATTTTTTTGGATTTTTACAAATTTTAATTTTTGTGATCAAAATTTTAGCAAATTCAATTGAAACTATCTTCGATTTTTGTGGATTTACTTAAAAATTTTAATTTTTATGAACGAAATTTTAGCAAATTTAATTGAAACTATCCTCGATTTTTTTGGATTTTTTTACAAATTTTAATTTTTATGAACGAAATTTTAGCAAATTTAATTGAAACTGTCTTCGATTTTTTTGGATTTTTTTACAAATTTTAATTTTTATGAACGAAATTTTAGCAAATTCAATTGAAACTATCTTCGATTTTTTTTTATTTTTTTTTCAAATTTTAATTTTTATGAACGAAATTTTAGCAAATTTAATTGAAACTATCTTCGATTTTTTTGGATTTTTTTACAAATTTTAATTTTTATGAACGAAATTTATGGAAATTAATTCGAAACTGTCTTCGATTTTTTTGGATTTTTTACAAAATTTTAATTTTTATGA
>CAWVQI010000498.1:0-53339 GCA_963932335.1 Andrena marginata
ATCGAAGATAGTTTCAGGTGAATTTGCTAAATTTTCGATCATAAAAATTAAAATTTGTAAAAAATCCAAAAAAATCGAAGATAGTTTCAATTGAATTTGCTAAAATTTCGTTCATAAAAATTTAACTTTTTTAAAAAATATACAAAAATCGAAGATAGTTTCAGGTGAATTTGCTAAATTTTCGATCATAAAAATTAAAATTTGTAAAAAATCGAAGATAGTTCCGATTAAATTTGCTAAAATTTCGTTCATAAAAATTAAAATTTGTAAAAAAATCCAAAAAAATCGAAGATAGTTTCAATTAAATTTGCTATAATTTCTCTCATAAAAATTAAAATTTGTAAAAAAATCCAAAAAAATTGAGGATGGTTTCAATTAAATTTGCTAAAATTTCGTTCATAAAAATTAAAATTTGTAAAAAATTTCAAAAAAATGGAAGATAGTTTCAATTAAATTTGCTAAAATTTCGTTCATAAAAATTAAAATTTTAAAAAAATCCAAAAAAATCGAAGATAGTTTCAATTGAATTTGCTAAAATTTCGTTCATAAAAATTAAAATTTGTAAAAAAATCCAGAAAAATTAAAGATAGTTTCAATTGAATTTGCTAAAATTTCGATCATAAAAATTAAAATTTGTAAAAAATCTAAAAAAATCGAAGATAGTTCCGATTAAATTTGCTAAAATTTCGATCATAAAAATTAAAATTTGTAAAAAATCCAAAAAAATCGAAGATAGTTTCAATTAAATTTGCTAAAATTTCGTTCATAAAAATTAAAATTTTTAAAAAATATACAAAAATCGAAGATAGTTTCAATTGAATTTGCTAAAATTTCGATCATAAAAATTAAAATTTGTAAAAAATCCAAAAAAATCGAAGATAGTTTCAATTGAATTTGCTAAAATTTCGTTCATAAAAATTTAAATTTTTTAAAAAATATACAAAAATAGAAGATAGTTTCAGGTGAATTTGCTAAATTTTCGATCATAAAAATTAAAATTTGTAAAAAATCCAAAAAAATCGAAGACAGTTCCGATTAAATTTGCTAAAATTTCGTTCATAAAAATTAAAATTTGTAAAAAAATCCAAAAAAATCGAAGATAGTTTCAATTAAATTTGCTAAAATTTCTCTCATAAAAATTAAAATTTGTAAAAAACTCCAAAAAAATCGAGGATAGTTTCAATTAAATTTGCTAAAATTTCGTTCATAAAAATTAAAATTTGTAAAAAATTTCAAAAAATGGAAGATAGTTTCAATTAAATTTGCTAAAATTTCGTTCATAAAAATTAAAATTTTTAAAAAATCCAAAAAAATCGAAGAAAGTTTCAATTAAATTTGCTAAAATTTCGTTCATAAAAATTAAAATTTTTTAAAAAATATACAAAAATCGAAGATAGTTTCAATTGAATTTGCTAAAATTTCGATCATAAAAATTAAAATTTGTAAAAAATCCAAAAAAATCGAAGATAGTTCCGATTAAATTTGCTAAAATTTCGTTCATAAAAATTAAAATTTGTAAAAAAATCCAAAAAAATCGAAGAAAGTTTCAATTAAATTTGCTAAAATTTCGTTCATAAAAATTAAAATTTTTTAAAAAATATACAAAAATCGAAGATAGTTACAATTGAATTTGCTAAAATTTCGATCATAAAAATTAAAATTTGTAAAAAATCCAAAAAAATCGAAGATAGTTCCGATTAAATTTGCTAAAATTTCGTTCATAAAAATTAAAATTTGTAAAAAATCCAAAAAAATCGAAGATTGTTTCAATTGAATTTGCTAAAATTTCGTTCATAAAAATTAAAATTTTTAAAAAATCCAAAAAAATCGAAGATAGTTTCAATTGAATTTGCTAAAATTTCGTTCATAAAAATTAAAATTTGTAAAAAAATCCACAAAAATTAAAGATAGTTTCAATTGAATTTGCTAAAATTTCGATCATAAAAATTAAAATTTGTAAAAAATCTAAAAAAATCGAAGATAGTTCCGATTAAATTTGCTAAAATTTCGTTCATAAAAATTAAAATTTGTAAAAAATTTCAAAAAAATCGAAGATAGTTTCAATTAAATTTGCTAAAATTTCGTTCATAAAAATAAAAATATTTGAAAAAATCCAAAAAAATCGAAGATAGTTGCAATTGAATTTGCTAAAATTTCGTTCATAAAAATTAAAATTTGTAAAAAAATCCAAAAAAATCGAAGATAGGTTCAATTAAATTTGCTAAAATTTCGTTCATAAAAATTAAAATTTGTAAAAAATCCAAAAAAATCGAAGATAGTTTCAATTAAATTTGCTAAAATTTCGTTTATAAAAATTAAAATATTTAAAAAAATCCAAAAAAATCGAAGATAGTTTTAATTGAATTTGCTAAAATTTCGTTCATAAAAATTAAAATTTGTAAAAAAATCCAAAAAATCGAAGATAGTTTCAATTAAATTTGCTAAAATTTCGTTCATAAAAATTAAAATTTGTAAAAAAATCCAAAAAATTCGAGGATAGTTTCAATTAAATTTGCTAAAATTTCGTGCATAAAAAATACAATTTTTGAAAATATCCAAAAAAATCGAAGATAGTTTCAATTGAATTTGCTAAAATTTCGTTCATAAAAAATAAAATTTGAAAAAAAATCCAAAAAATCGAAGATAGTTTCAATTGAATTTGCTAAAATTTCGTTCATAAAAATTAAAATTTTTAAAAATCCAAAAAAATCGAAGATAGTTTCAATTGAATTTGCTAAAATTTCGTTCATAAAAAATAAAATTTGAAAAAAAAATCCAAAAAATCGAAGATAGTTTCAATTGAATTTGCTAAAATTTCGTTCTTAAAATTAAAATTTGTAAAAAAATCAAAAAAATCGAAGATTGTTTCAATTGAATTTGCTAAAATTTCGTTCATAAAAATTAAAATTTTAAAAAAATCCAAAAAAATCGAAGATAGTTTAATTGAATTTGCTAAAATTTCGTTCATAAAAATTAAAATTTGTAAAAAAATCCAGAAAAATTAAAGATAGTTTCAATTGAATTTGCTAAAATTTCGATCATAAAAATTAAAATTTGTAAAAAATCTAAAAAAATCGAAGATAGTTCCGATTAAATTTCCTAAAATTTCGTTCATAAAAATTAAAATTTGTAAAAAATCAAAAAAAATCGAAGATAGTTTCAATTAAATTTGCTAAAATTTCGTTCATAATTATTACAATTTTTAAAAAATATACAAAAATCGAAGATAGTTTCAATTAAATTTGTTAAATTTCGTTCATAAAAATTAAAATTTGTAAAAAATCAAAAAAAATCGAAGATAGTTTCAATTGAATTTGCTAAAATTTCGTTCATAAAAATTAAAATTTGTAAAAAAATCCACAAAAATTAAAGATAGTTTCAATTGAATTTGCTAAAATTTCGATCATAAAAATTAAAATTTGTAAAAAATCTAAAAAAATCGAAGATAGTTCCGATTAAATTTGCTAAAATTTCGTTCATAAAAATTAAAATTTGTAAAAAATTTCAAAAAAATCGAAGATAGTTTCAATTAAATTTGCTAAAATTTCGTTCATAAAAATTAAAATATTTAAAAAAATCCAAAAAAATCGAAGATAGTTTCAATTGAATTTGCTAAAGTTTTGTTCATAAAAATTAAAATTTGTAAAAAAATCAAAAATAATCGAAGATAGGTTCAAATAAATTTGCTAAAATTTCGTTCATAAAAATTAAAATTTGTAAAAAAATCCAAAAAAATCGAAGATAGTTTCAATTAAATTTGCTAAAATTTCGTTCATAAAAATTAAAATTTTTTAAAAAATATACAAAAATCGAAGATAGTTTCAATTGAATTTGCTAAAATTTGGATCATAAAAATTAAAATTTGTAAAAAATCCAAAAAAATCGAAGATAGTTTCAATTGAATTTGCTAAAATTTCGTTCATAAAAATTAAAATTTGTAAATAAATCCAAAAAAATCGAAGATAGTTTCAATTAAATTTGCTAAAATTTCGTTCATAAAAATTAAAATTTTGTAAAAAATCCAAAAAAATCGAAGATAGTTCCGATTAAATTTGCTAAAATTTCGTTCATAAAAATTAAAATTTGTAAAAAATCCAAAAAAATCGAAGATAGTTTCAATTAAATTTGCTAAAATTTCGATCATAAAAATTAAAATTTGTAAAAAATCCAAAAAAATCGAAGATAGTTTCAATTGAATTTGCTAAAATTTCGTTCATAAAAATTAAAATTTGTAAATAAATCCAAAAAAATCGAAGATAGTTTCAATTGAATTTGCTAAAATTTCGTTCATAAAAATTAAAATTTGTAAAAAATCCAAAAAAATCGAAGATAGTTTCAATTAAATTTGCTAAAATTTCGTTCATAAAAATTAAAATTTTTGAAGAAATCCAAAAAAATCGAAGATAGTTTCAATTGAATTTGCTAAAATTTCGTTCATAAAAATTAAAATTTGTAAAAAAATCCAAAAAAATCGAAGATAGTTTCAATTAAATTTGCTAAATTTTCGTTCATAAAAATTAAAATTTGTAAAAAAATCCAAAAAAATCGAAGATTGTTTCAATTGAATTTGCTAAAATTTCGTTCATAAAAATTAAAATTTTTAAAAAATCCAAAAAAATCGAAGATAGTTTCAATTGAATTTGCTAAAATTTCGTTCATAAAAATTAAAATTTGTAAAAAAATCTACAAAAATTGAAGATAGTTTCAATTGAATTTGCTAAAATTTCGATCATAAAAATTAAAATTTGTAAAAACTCTAAAAAAATCGAAGATAGTTCCGATTAAATTTGCTAAAATTTCGTTCATAAAAATTAAAATTTGTAAAAAAATCCAAAAAAATCGAAGATAGTTTCAATTAAATTTGCTAAAATTTCGTTCATAAAAATTAAAATTTGTAAAAAATCCAAAAAAATCGAAGATAGTTTCAATTGAATTTGCTAAAATTACGTTCATAAAAAATAAAATTTGAAAAAAAATCCAAAAAATCGAAGATAGTTTCAATTGAATTTGCTAAAATTTCGTTCTTAAAATTAAAATTTGTAAAAAAATCAAAAAAAATCGAAGATTGTTTCAATTGAATTTGCTAAAATTTCGTTCATAAAAATTAAAATTTTTAAAAAATCCAAAAAAATCGAAGATAGTTTCAATTGAATTTGCTAAAATTTCGTTCATAAAAGTTAAAATTTGTAAAAAAATCCACAAAAATTAAAGATAGTTTCAATTGAATTTGCTAAAATTTCGATCATAAAAATTAAAATTTGTAAAAAATCTAAAAAAATCGAAGATAGTTCCGATTAAATTTGCTAAAATTTCGTTCATAAAAATTAAAATTTGTAAAAAATTTCAAAAATATCGAAGATAGTTTCAATTAAATTTGCTAAAATTTCGTTCATAAAAATTAAAATATTTAAAAAAATCCAAAAAAATCGAAGATAGTTTCAATTGAATTTGCTAAAATTTCGTTCATAAAAATTAAAATTTGTAAAAAAATCCAAAAAAATCGAAGATAGTTTCAATTAAATTTGCTAAAATTTCGTTCATAAAAATTAAAATTTTGTAAAAAATCCAAAAAAATCGAAGATAGTTCCGATTAAATTTGCTAAAATTTCGTTCATAAAAATTAAAATTTGTAAAAAATCCAAAAAAATCGAAGATAGTTTCAATTAAATTTGATAAAATTTCGATCATAAAAATTAAAATTTGTAAAAAATCCAAAAAAATCGAAGATAGTTTCAATTAAATTTGCTAAAATTTCGTTCATAAAAATTAAAATTTTGTAAAAAATCCAAAAAAATCGAAGATAGTTTCAATTAAATTTGCTAAAATTTCGTTCATAAAAATTAAAATTTGTAAAAAAATCTTAAAAAATCGAGGATAGTTTCAATTAAATTTGCTAAAATTTCGTGCATAAAAAATTAAATTTGAAAAAAAATCCAAAAAATCGAAGATAGTTTCAATTGAATTTGCTAAAATTTCGTTCTTAATATTAAAATTTGTAAAAAAATCCAAAAAAATCGAAGATTGTTTCAATTGAATTTGCTAAAATTTCGTCCATAAAAATTAAAATTTGTAAAAAATCCAAAAAAATCGAAGATAGTTTCAATTAAATTTGCTAAAATTTGGTTCATAAAAATTAAAATTTGTAAAAAATCCAAAAAAATCGAAGATAGTTTCAATTAAATTTGCTAAAATTTCGTTCATAAAAATTAAAATTTTTTAAAAAATATACAAAAATCGAAGATAGTTTCAATTGAATTTGCTAAAATTTCGTTCATAAAAATTAAAATATGTAAAAAAATCCAAAAAAATCGAAGATAGTTTCAATTAAATTTGCTAAAATTTCGTTCATAAAAAATAAAATTTTTGAAAATATCCAAAAAAATCGAAGATAGTTTCAATTGAATTTGCTAAAATTTCGTTCATAAAAAATAAAATTTGAAAAAAAATCCAAAAAATCGAAGATAGTTTCAATTGAATTTGCTAAAATTTCGTTCATAAAAATTAAAATTTGTAAAAAAATCCAGAAAAATTAAAGAGAGTTTCAATTGAATTTGCTAAAATTTCGATCATAAAAATTAAAATTTGTAAAAAATCTAAAAAAATCGAAGATAGGTTCAAATAAATTTGCTAAAATTTCGTTCATAAAAATTAAAATTTGTAAAAAATCCAAAAAAATCGAAGATAGTTTCAATTAAATTTGCTAAAATTTCGTTCATAAAAATTAAAATTTTTTAAAAAATATACAAAAATCGAAGATAGTTTCAATTGAATTTGCTAAAATTTCGATCATAAAAATTAAAATTTGTAAAAAATCCAAAAAAATCGAAGATAGTTTCAATTGAATTTGCTAAAATTTCGTTCATAAAAATTTAAATTTTTTAAAAAATATACAAAAATCGAAGATAGTTGCAGGTGAATTTGCTAAATTTTCGATCATAAAAATTAAAATTTGTAAAAAATCCAAAAAAATCGAAGATAGTTCCGATTAAATTTGCTAAAATTTCGTGCATAAAAATTAAAATTTGTAAAAAAATCCAAAAAAATCGAAGATAGTTTCAATTAAATTTGCTAAAATTTCTCTCATAAAAATTAAAATTTGTAAAAAAATCCAAAAAAATCGAGGATAGTTTCAATTAAATTTGCTAAAATTTCGTTCATAAAAATTAAAATTTGTAAAAAATTTCAAAAAAATGGAAGATAGTTTCAATTAAATTTGCTAAAATTTCGTTCATAAAAATTAAAATTTTTAAAAAATCCAAAAAAATCGAAGAAAGTTTCAATTAAATTTGCTAAAATTTCGTTCATAAAAATTAAAATTTTTTAAAAAATATACAAAAATCGAAGATAGTTTCAATTGAATTTGCTAAAATTTCGATCATAAAAATTAAAATTTGTAAAAAATCCAAAAAAATCGAAGATAGTTCCGATTAAATTTGCTAAAATTTCGTTCATAAAAATTAAAATTTGTAAAAAAATCCAAAAAAATCGAAGAAAGTTTCAATTAAATTTGCTAAAATTTCGTTCATAAAAATTAAAATTTTTTAAAAAATATACAAAAATCGAAGATAGTTTCAATTGAATTTGCTAAAATTTCGATCATAAAAATTAAAATTTGTAAAAAATCCAAAAAAATCGAAGATAGTTTCAATTGAATTTGCTAAAATTTCGTTCATATAAATTTAAATTTTTTAAAAAATATACAAAAATCGAAGATAGTTTCAGGTGAATTTGCTAAATTTTCGATCATAAAAATTAAAATTTGTAAAAAATCCAAAAAAATCGAAGATAGTTTCAATTGAATTTGCTAAAATTTCGTTCATAAAAATTTAAATTTTTTAAAAAATATACAAAAATCGAAGATAGTTTCAGGTGAATTTGCTAAATTTTCGATCATAAAAATTAAAATTTGTAAAAAATCGAAGATAGTTCCGATTAAATTTGCTAAAATTTCGTTCATAAAAATTAAAATTTGTAAAAAAATCCAAAAAAATCGAAGATAGTTTCAATTAAATTTGCTATAATTTCTCTCATAAAAATTAAAATTTGTAAAAAAATCCAAAAAAATTGAGGATGGTTTCAATTAAATTTGCTAAAATTTCGTTCATAAAAATTAAAATTTGTAAAAAATTTCAAAAAAATGGAAGATAGTTTCAATTAAATTTGCTAAAATTTCGTTCATAAAAATTAAAATTTTAAAAAAATCCAAAAAAATCGAAGATAGTTTCAAATGAATTTGCTAAAATTTCGTTCATAAAAATTAAAATTTGTAAAAAAATCCAGAAAAATTAAAGATAGTTTCAATTGAATTTGCTAAAATTTCGATCATAAAAATTAAAATTTGTAAAAAATCTAAAAAAATCGAAGATAGTTCCGATTAAATTTGCTAAAATTTCGATCATAAAAATTAAAATTTGTAAAAAATCCAAAAAAATCGAAGATAGTTTCAATTAAATTTGCTAAAATTTCGTTCATAAAAATTAAAATTTTTTAAAAAATATACAAAAATCGAAGATAGTTTCAATTGAATTTGCTAAAATTTCGATCACAAAAATTAAAATTTGTAAAAAATCCAAAAAAATCGAAGATAGTTTCAATTGAATTTGCTAAAATTTCGTTCATAAAAATTTAAATTTTTTAAAAAATATACAAAAATAGAAGATAGTTTCAGGTGAATTTGCTAAATTTTCGATCATAAAAATTAAAATTTGTAAAAAATCCAAAAAAATCGAAGACAGTTCCGATTAAATTTGCTAAAATTTCGTTCATAAAAATTAAAATTTGTAAAAAAATCTTAAAAAATCGAGGATAGTTTCAATTAAATTTGCTAAAATTTCGTGCATAAAAAATTAAATTTGAAAAAAAATCCAAAAAATCGAAGATAGTTTCAATTGAATTTGCTAAAATTTCGTTCTTAATATTAAAATTTGTAAAAAAATCCAAAAAAATCGAAGATTGTTTCAATTGAATTTGCTAAAATTTCGTCCATAAAAATTAAAATTTGTAAAAAATCCAAAAAAATCGAAGATAGTTTCAATTAAATTTGCTAAAATTTGGTTCATAAAAATTAAAATTTGTAAAAAATCCAAAAAAATCGAAGATAGTTTCAATTAAATTTGCTAAAATTTCGTTCATAAAAATTAAAATTTTTTAAAAAATATACAAAAATCGAAGATAGTTTCAATTGAATTTGCTAAAATTTCGTTCATAAAAATTAAAATTTGTAAAAAAATCCAAAAAAATCGAAGATAGTTTCAATTAAATTTGCTAAAATTTCGTTCATAAAAAATAAAATTTTTGAAAATATCCAAAAAAATCGAAGATAGTTTCAATTGAATTTGCTAAAATTTCGTTCATAAAAAATAAAATTTGAAAAAAAATCCAAAAAATCGAAGATAGTTTCAATTGAATTTGCTAAAATTTCGTTCATAAAAATTAAAATTTGTAAAAAAATCCAGAAAAATTAAAGAGAGTTTCAATTGAATTTGCTAAAATTTCGATCATAAAAATTAAAATTTGTAAAAAATCTAAAAAAATCGAAGATAGGTTCAAATAAATTTGCTAAAATTTCGTTCATAAAAATTAAAATTTGTAAAAAATCCAAAAAAATCGAAGATAGTTTCAATTAAATTTGCTAAAATTTCGTTCATAAAAATTAAAATTTTTTAAAAAATATACAAAAATCGAAGATAGTTTCAATTGAATTTGCTAAAATTTCGATCATAAAAATTAAAATTTGTAAAAAATCCAAAAAAATCGAAGATAGTTTCAATTGAATTTGCTAAAATTTCGTTCATAAAAATTTAAATTTTTTAAAAAATATACAAAAATCGAAGATAGTTGCAGGTGAATTTGCTAAATTTTCGATCATAAAAATTAAAATTTGTAAAAAATCCAAAAAAATCGAAGATAGTTCCGATTAAATTTGCTAAAATTTCGTGCATAAAAATTAAAATTTGTAAAAAAATCCAAAAAAATCGAAGATAGTTTCAATTAAATTTGCTAAAATTTCTCTCATAAAAATTAAAATTTGTAAAAAAATCCAAAAAAATCGAGGATAGTTTCAATTAAATTTGCTAAAATTTCGTTCATAAAAATTAAAATTTGTAAAAAATTTCAAAAAAATGGAAGATAGTTTCAATTAAATTTGCTAAAATTTCGTTCATAAAAATTAAAATTTTTAAAAAATCCAAAAAAATCGAAGAAAGTTTCAATTAAATTTGCTAAAATTTCGTTCATAAAAATTAAAATTTTTTAAAAAATATACAAAAATCGAAGATAGTTTCAATTGAATTTGCTAAAATTTCGATCATAAAAATTAAAATTTGTAAAAAATCCAAAAAAATCGAAGATAGTTCCGATTAAATTTGCTAAAATTTCGTTCATAAAAATTAAAATTTGTAAAAAAATCCAAAAAAATCGAAGAAAGTTTCAATTAAATTTGCTAAAATTTCGTTCATAAAAATTAAAATTTTTTAAAAAATATACAAAAATCGAAGATAGTTTCAATTGAATTTGCTAAAATTTCGATCATAAAAATTAAAATTTGTAAAAAATCCAAAAAAATCGAAGATAGTTTCAATTGAATTTGCTAAAATTTCGTTCATATAAATTTAAATTTTTTAAAAAATATACAAAAATCGAAGATAGTTTCAGGTGAATTTGCTAAATTTTCGATCATAAAAATTAAAATTTGTAAAAAATCCAAAAAAATCGAAGATAGTTTCAATTGAATTTGCTAAAATTTCGTTCATAAAAATTTAAATTTTTTAAAAAATATACAAAAATCGAAGATAGTTTCAGGTGAATTTGCTAAATTTTCGATCATAAAAATTAAAATTTGTAAAAAATCGAAGATAGTTCCGATTAAATTTGCTAAAATTTCGTTCATAAAAATTAAAATTTGTAAAAAAATCCAAAAAAATCGAAGATAGTTTCAATTAAATTTGCTATAATTTCTCTCATAAAAATTAAAATTTGTAAAAAAATCCAAAAAAATTGAGGATGGTTTCAATTAAATTTGCTAAAATTTCGTTCATAAAAATTAAAATTTGTAAAAAATTTCAAAAAAATGGAAGATAGTTTCAATTAAATTTGCTAAAATTTCGTTCATAAAAATTAAAATTTTAAAAAAATCCAAAAAAATCGAAGATAGTTTCAATTGAATTTGCTAAAATTTCGTTCATAAAAATTAAAATTTGTAAAAAAATCCAGAAAAATTAAAGATAGTTTCAATTGAATTTGCTAAAATTTCGATCATAAAAATTAAAATTTGTAAAAAATCTAAAAAAATCGAAGATAGTTCCGATTAAATTTGCTAAAATTTCGATCATAAAAATTAAAATTTGTAAAAAATCCAAAAAAATCGAAGATAGTTTCAATTAAATTTGCTAAAATTTCGTTCATAAAAATTAAAATTTTTTAAAAAATATACAAAAATCGAAGATAGTTTCAATTGAATTTGCTAAAATTTCGATCATAAAAATTAAAATTTGTAAAAAATCCAAAAAAATCGAAGATAGTTCCGATTAAATTTGCTAAAATTTCGTTCATAAAAATTAAAATTTGTAAAAAAATCCAAAAAAATCGAAGAAAGTTTCAATTAAATTTGCTAAAATTTCGTTCATAAAAATTAAAATTTTTTAAAAAATATACAAAAATCGAAGATAGTTACAATTGAATTTGCTAAAATTTCGATCATAAAAATTAAAATTTGTAAAAAATCCAAAAAAATCGAAGATAGTTCCGATTAAATTTGCTAAAATTTCGTTCATAAAAATTAAAATTTGTAAAAAAATCCAAAAAAATCGAAGATTGTTTCAATTGAATTTGCTAAAATTTCGTTCATAAAAATTAAAATTTTTAAAAAATCCAAAAAAATCGAAGATAGTTTCAATTGAATTTGCTAAAATTTCGTTCATAAAAATTAAAATTTGTAAAAAAATCCACAAAAATTAAAGATAGTTTCAATTGAATTTGCTAAAATTTCGATCATAAAAATTAAAATTTGTAAAAAATCTAAAAAAATCGAAGATAGTTCCGATTAAATTTGCTAAAATTTCGTTCATAAAAATTAAAATTTGTAAAAAATTTCAAAAAAATCGAAGATAGTTTCAATTAAATTTGCTAAAATTTCGTTCATAAAAATTAAAATATTTGAAAAAATCCAAAAAAATCGAAGATAGTTGCAATTGAATTTGCTAAAATTTCGTTCATAAAAATTAAAATTTGTAAAAAAATCCAAAAAAATCGAAGATAGGTTCAATTAAATTTGCTAAAATTTCGTTCATAAAAATTAAAATTTGTAAAAAATCCAAAAAAATCGAAGATAGTTTCAATTAAATTTGCTAAAATTTCGTTTATAAAAATTAAAATATTTAAAAAAATCCAAAAAAATCGAAGATAGTTTTAATTGAATTTGCTAAAATTTCGTTCATAAAAATTAAAATTTGTAAAAAAATCCAAAAAAATCGAAGATAGTTTCAATTAAATTTGCTAAAATTTCGTTCATAAAAATTAAAATTTGTAAAAAAATCCAAAAAATTCGAGGATAGTTTCAATTAAATTTGCTAAAATTTCGTGCATAAAAAATACAATTTTTGAAAATATCCAAAAAAATCGAAGATAGTTTCAATTGAATTTGCTAAAATTTCGTTCATAAAAAATAAAATTTGAAAAAAAATCCAAAAAATCGAAGATAGTTTCAATTGAATTTGCTAAAATTTCGTTCATAAAAATTAAAATTTTTAAAAAATCCAAAAAAATCGAAGATAGTTTCAATTGAATTTGCTAAAATTTCGTTCATAAAAAATAAAATTTGAAAAAAAATCCAAAAAATCGAAGATAGTTTCAATTGAATTTGCTAAAATTTCGTTCTTAAAATTAAAATTTGTAAAAAAATCAAAAAAATCGAAGATTGTTTCAATTGAATTTGCTAAAATTTCGTTCATAAAAATTAAAATTTTAAAAAAATCCAAAAAAATCGAAGATAGTTTCAATTGAATTTGCTAAAATTTCGTTCATAAAAATTAAAATTTGTAAAAAAATCCAGAAAAATTAAAGATAGTTTCAATTGAATTTGCTAAAATTTCGATCATAAAAATTAAAATTTGTAAAAAATCTAAAAAAATCGAAGATAGTTCCGATTAAATTTCCTAAAATTTCGTTCATAAAAATTAAAATTTGTAAAAAATCAAAAAAAATCGAAGATAGTTTCAATTAAATTTGCTAAAATTTCGTTCATAATTATTACAATTTTTTAAAAAATATACAAAAATCGAAGATAGTTTCAATTAAATTTGTTAAATTTCGTTCATAAAAATTAAAATTTGTAAAAAATCAAAAAAAATCGAAGATAGTTTCAATTGAATTTGCTAAAATTTCGTTCATAAAAATTAAAATTTGTAAAAAAATCCACAAAAATTAAAGATAGTTTCAATTGAATTTGCTAAAATTTCGATCATAAAAATTAAAATTTGTAAAAAATCTAAAAAAATCGAAGATAGTTCCGATTAAATTTGCTAAAATTTCGTTCATAAAAATTAAAATTTGTAAAAAATTTCAAAAAAATCGAAGATAGTTTCAATTAAATTTGCTAAAATTTCGTTCATAAAAATTAAAATATTTAAAAAAATCCAAAAAAATCGAAGATAGTTTCAATTGAATTTGCTAAAGTTTTGTTCATAAAAATTAAAATTTGTAAAAAAATCAAAAAAAATCGAAGATAGGTTCAAATAAATTTGCTAAAATTTCGTTCATAAAAATTAAAATTTGTAAAAAAATCCAAAAAAATCGAAGATAGTTTCAATTAAATTTGCTAAAATTTCGTTCATAAAAATTAAAATTTTTTAAAAAATATACAAAAATCGAAGATAGTTTCAATTGAATTTGCTAAAATTTCGATCATAAAAATTAAAATTTGTAAAAAATCCAAAAAAATCGAAGATAGTTTCAATTGAATTTGCTAAAATTTCGATCATATAAATTTAAATTTTTTAAAAAATATACAAAAATCGAAGATAGTTTCAGGTGAATTTGCTAAATTTTCGATCATAAAAATTAAAATTTGTAAAAAATCCAAAAAAATCGAAGATAGTTTCAATTGAATTTGCTAAAATTTCGTTCATAAAAATTTAAATTTTTTAAAAAATATACAAAAATCGAAGATAGTTTCAGGTGAATTTGCTAAATTTTCGATCATAAAAATTAAAATTTGTAAAAAATCGAAGATAGTTCCGATTAAATTTGCTAAAATTTCGTTCATAAAAATTAAAATTTGTAAAAAAATCCAAAAAAATCGAAGATAGTTTCAATTAAATTTGCTATAATTTCTCTCATAAAAATTAAAATTTGTAAAAAAATCCAAAAAAATTGAGGATGGTTTCAATTAAATTTGCTAAAATTTCGTTCATAAAAATTAAAATTTGTAAAAAATTTCAAAAAAATGGAAGATAGTTTCAATTAAATTTGCTAAAATTTCGTTCATAAAAATTAAAATTTTAAAAAAATCCAAAAAAATCGAAGATAGTTTCAATTAAATTTGCTAAAATTTCTCTCATAAAAATTAAAATTTGTAAAAAACTCCAAAAAAATCGAGGATAGTTTCAATTAAATTTGCTAAAATTTCGTTCATAAAAATTAAAATTTTTAAAAAATCCAAAAAAATCGAAGATAGTTTCAATTGAATTTGCTAAAATTTCGTTCATAAAAATTAAAATTTGTAAAAAAATCCACAAAAATTAAAGATAGTTTCAATTGAATTTGCTAAAATTTCGATCATAAAAATTAAAATTTGTAAAAAATCTAAAAAAATCGAAGATAGTTCCGATTAAATTTGCTAAAATTTCGTTCATAAAAATTAAAATTTGTAAAAAATTTCAAAAAAATCGAAGATAGTTTCAATTAAATTTGCTAAAATTTCGTTCATAAAAATTAAAATATTTGAAAAAATCCAAAAAAATCGAAGATAGTTGCAATTGAATTTGCTAAAATTTCGTTCATAAAAATTAAAATTTGTAAAAAAATCCAAAAAAATCGAAGATAGTTTCAATTAAATTTGCTAAAATTTCGTTCATAAAAATTAAAATTTGTAAAAAAATCCAAAAAATTCGAGGATAGTTTCAATTAAATTTGCTAAAATTTCGTGCATAAAAAATACAATTTTTGAAAATATCCAAAAAAATCGAAGATAGTTTCAATTGAATTTGCTAAAATTTCGTTCATAAAAAATAAAATTTTTAAAAAATCCAAAAAAATCGAAGATAGTTTCAATTGAATTTGCTAAAATTTCGTTCATAAAAAATAAAATTGAAAAAAAATCCAAAAAATCGAAGATAGTTTCAATTGAATTTGCTAAAATTTCGTTCTTAAAATTAAAATTTGTAAAAAAATCAAAAAAATCGAAGATTGTTTCAATTGAATTTGCTAAAATTTCGTTCATAAAAATTAAAATTTTAAAAAAATCCAAAAAAATCGAAGATAGTTTCAATTGAATTTGCTAAAATTTCGTTCATAAAAATTAAAATTTGTAAAAAAATCCAGAAAAATTAAAGATAGTTTCAATTGAATTTGCTAAAATTTCGATCATAAAAATTAAAATTTGTAAAAAATCTAAAAAAATCGAAGATAGTTCCGATTAAATTTCCTAAAATTTCGTTCATAAAAATTAAAATTTGTAAAAAATCAAAAAAAAATCGAAGATAGTTTCAATTAAATTTGCTAAAATTTCGTTCATAATTATTACAATTTTTTAAAAAATATACAAAAATCGAAGATAGTTTCAATTAAATTTGTTAAATTTCGTTCATAAAAATTAAAATTTGTAAAAAATCAAAAAAAATCGAAGATAGTTTCAATTGAATTTGCTAAAATTTCGTTCATAAAAATTAAAATTTGTAAAAAAATCCACAAAAATTAAAGATAGTTTCAATTGAATTTGCTAAAATTTCGATCATAAAAATTAAAATTTGTAAAAAATCTAAAAAAATCGAAGATAGTTCCGATTAAATTTGCTAAAATTTCGTTCATAAAAATTAAAATTTGTAAAAAATTTCAAAAAAATCGAAGATAGTTTCAATTAAATTTGCTAAAATTTCGTTCATAAAAATTAAAATATTTAAAAAAATCCAAAAAAATCGAAGATAGTTTCAATTGAATTTGCTAAAGTTTTGTTCATAAAAATTAAAATTTGTAAAAAAATCAAAAAAAATCGAAGATAGGTTCAAATAAATTTGCTAAAATTTCGTTCATAAAAATTAAAATTTGTAAAAAAATCCAAAAAAATCGAAGATAGTTTCAATTAAATTTGCTAAAATTTCGTTCATAAAAATTAAAATTTTTTAAAAAATATACAAAAATCGAAGATAGTTTCAATTGAATTTGCTAAAATTTGGATCATAAAAATTAAAATTTGTAAAAAATCCAAAAAAATCGAAGATAGTTTCAATTGAATTTGCTAAAATTTCGTTCATAAAAATTAAAATTTGTAAATAAATCCAAAAAAATCGAAGATAGTTTCAATTAAATTTGCTAAAATTTCGTTCATAAAAATTAAAATTTTGTAAAAAATCCAAAAAAATCGAAGATAGTTCCGATTAAATTTGCTAAAATTTCGTTCATAAAAATTAAAATTTGTAAAAAATCCAAAAAAATCGAAGATAGTTTCAATTAAATTTGCTAAAATTTCGATCATAAAAATTAAAATTTGTAAAAAATCCAAAAAAATCGAAGATAGTTTCAATTGAATTTGCTAAAATTTCGTTCATAAAAATTAAAATTTGTAAATAAATCCAAAAAAATCGAAGATAGTTTCAATTGAATTTGCTAAAATTTCGTTCATAAAAATTAAAATTTGTAAAAAATCCAAAAAAATTGAAGATAGTTCCGATTAAATTTGCTAAAATTTCGTTCATAAAAATTAAAATTTGTAAAAAAATCCAAAAAAATCGAAGATAGGTTCAATTAAATTTGCTAAAATTTCTCTCATAAAAATTAAAATTTGTAAAAAACTCCAAAAAAATCGAGGATAGTTTCAATTAAATTTGCTAAAATTTCGTTCATAAAAATTAAAATTTGTAAAAAAATCCAAAAAAATCGAAGATAGGTTCAATTAAATTTGCTAAAATTTCTCTCATAAAAATTAAAATTTGTAAAAAACTCCAAAAAAATCGAGGATAGTTTCAATTAAATTTGCTAAAATTTCGTTCATAAAAATTAAAATTTGTAAAAAATTTCAAAAAAATGGAAGATAGTTTCAATTAAATTTGCTAAAATTTCGTTCATAAAAATTAAAATTTTTAAAAAATCCAAAAAAATCGAAGAAAGTTTCAATTAAATTTGCTAAAATTTCGTTCATAAAAATTAAAATTTTTTAAAAAATATACAAAAATCGAAGATAGTTTCAATTGAATTTGCTAAAATTTCGATCATAAAAATTAAAATTTGTAAAAAATCCAAAAAAATCGAAGATAGTTCCGATTAAATTTGCTAAAATTTCGTTCATAAAAATTAAAATTTGTAAAAAAATCCAAAAAAATCGAAGAAAGTTTCAATTAAATTTGCTAAAATTTCGTTCATAAAAATTAAAATTTTTTAAAAAATATACAAAAATCGAAGATAGTTACAATTGAATTTGCTAAAATTTCGATCATAAAAATTAAAATTTGTAAAAAATCCAAAAAAATCGAAGATAGTTCCGATTAAATTTGCTAAAATTTCGTTCATAAAAATTAAAATTTGTAAAAAAATCCAAAAAAATCGAAGATTGTTTCAATTGAATTTGCTAAAATTTCGTTCATAAAAATTAAAATTTTTAAAAAATCCAAAAAAATCGAAGATAGTTTCAATTGAATTTGCTAAAATTTCGTTCATAAAAATTAAAATTTGTAAAAAAATCCACAAAAATTAAAGATAGTTTCAATTGAATTTGCTAAAATTTCGATCATAAAAATTAAAATTTGTAAAAAATCTAAAAAAATCGAAGATAGTTCCGATTAAATTTGCTAAAATTTCGTTCATAAAAATTAAAATTTGTAAAAAATTTCAAAAAAATCGAAGATAGTTTCAATTAAATTTGCTAAAATTTCGTTCATAAAAATTAAAATATTTGAAAAAATCCAAAAAAATCGAAGATAGTTGCAATTGAATTTGCTAAAATTTCGTTCATAAAAATTAAAATTTGTAAAAAAATCCAAAAAAATCGAAGATAGGTTCAATTAAATTTGCTAAAATTTCGTTCATAAAAATTAAAATTTGTAAAAAATCCAAAAAAATCGAAGATAGTTTCAATTAAATTTGCTAAAATTTCGTTTATAAAAATTAAAATATTTAAAAAAATCCAAAAAAATCGAAGATAGTTTTAATTGAATTTGCTAAAATTTCGTTCATAAAAATTAAAATTTGTAAAAAAATCCAAAAAAATCGAAGATAGTTTCAATTAAATTTGCTAAAATTTCGTTCATAAAAATTAAAATTTGTAAAAAAATCAAAAAAATTCGAGGATAGTTTCAATTAAATTTGCTAAAATTTCGTGCATAAAAAATACAATTTTTGAAAATATCCAAAAAAATCGAAGATAGTTTCAATTGAATTTGCTAAAATTTCGTTCATAAAAAATAAAATTTGAAAAAAAATCCAAAAAATCGAAGATAGTTTCAATTGAATTTGCTAAAATTTCGTTCATAAAAATTAAAATTTTTAAAAAATCCAAAAAAATCGAAGATAGTTTCAATTGAATTTGCTAAAATTTCGTTCATAAAAAATAAAATTTGAAAAAAAATCCAAAAAATCGAAGATAGTTTCAATTGAATTTGCTAAAATTTCGTTCTTAAAATTAAAATTTGTAAAAAAATCAAAAAAATCGAAGATTGTTTCAATTGAATTTGCTAAAATTTCGTTCATAAAAATTAAAATTTTAAAAAAATCCAAAAAAATCGAAGATAGTTTCAATTGAATTTGCTAAAATTTCGTTCATAAAAATTAAAATTTGTAAAAAAATCCAGAAAAATTAAAGATAGTTTCAATTGAATTTGCTAAAATTTCGATCATAAAAATTAAAATTTGTAAAAAATCTAAAAAAATCGAAGATAGTTCCGATTAAATTTCCTAAAATTTCGTTCATAAAAATTAAAATTTGTAAAAAATCAAAAAAAATCGAAGATAGTTTCAATTAAATTTGCTAAAATTTCGTTCATAATTATTACAATTTTTTAAAAAATATACAAAAATCGAAGATAGTTTCAATTAAATTTGTTAAATTTCGTTCATAAAAATTAAAATTTGTAAAAAATAAAAAAAAATCGAAGATAGTTTCAATTGAATTTGCTAAAATTTCGTTCATAAAAATTAAAATTTGTAAAAAAATCCACAAAAATTAAAGATAGTTTCAATTGAATTTGCTAAAATTTCGATCATAAAAATTAAAATTTGTAAAAAATCTAAAAAAATCGAAGATAGGTTCAAATAAATTTGCTAAAATTTCGTTCATAAAAATTAAAATTTGTAAAAAAATCCAAAAAAATCGAAGATAGTTTCAATTAAATTTGCTAAAATTTCGTTCATAAAAATTAAAATTTTTTAAAAAATATACAAAAATCGAAGATAGTTTCAATTGAATTTGCTAAAATTTGGATCATAAAAATTAAAATTTGTAAAAAATCCAAAAAAATCGAAGATAGTTTCAATTGAATTTGCTAAAATTTCGTTCATAAAAATTAAAATTTGTAAATAAATCCAAAAAAATCGAAGATAGTTTCAATTAAATTTGCTAAAATTTCGTTCATAAAAATTAAAATTTGTAAAAAAATCCAAAAAAATCGAAGAAAGTTTCAATTAAATTTGCTAAAATTTCGTTCATAAAAATTAAAATTTTTTAAAAAATATACAAAAATCGAAGATAGTTTCAATTGAATTTGCTAAAATTTCGATCATAAAAATTAAAATTTGTAAAAAATCCAAAAAAATCGAAGATAGTTTCAATTGAATTTGCTAAAATTTCGTTCATATAAATTTAAATTTTTTAAAAAATATACAAAAATCGAAGATAGTTTCAGGTGAATTTGCTAAATTTTCGATCATAAAAATTAAAATTTGTAAAAAATCCAAAAAAATCGAAGATAGTTTCAATTGAATTTGCTAAAATTTCGTTCATAAAAATTCAAATTTTTTAAAAAATATACAAAAATCGAAGATAGTTTCAGGTGAATTTGCTAAATTTTCGATCATAAAAATTAAAATTTGTAAAAAATCCAAAAAAATCGAAGATAGTTCCGATTAAATTTGCTAAAATTTCGTTCATAAAAATTAAAATTTGTAAAAAAATCCAAAAAAATCGAAGATAGTTTCAATTAAATTTGCTATAATTTCTCTCATAAAAATTAAAATTTGTAAAAAAATCCAAAAAAATCGAGGATAGTTTAAATTAAATTTGCTAAAATTTCGTTCATAAAAATTAAAATTTGTAAAAAATTTCAAAAAAATGGAAGATAGTTTCAATTAAATTTGCTAAAATTTCGTTCATAAAAATTAAAATTTTAAAAAAATCCAAAAAAATCGAAGATAGTTTCATTTGAATTTGCTAAAATTTCGTTCATAAAAATTAAAATTTGTAAAAAAATCCAGAAAAATTAAAGATAGTTTCAATTGAATTTGCTAAAATTTCGATCATAAAAATTAAAATTTGTAAAAAATCTAAAAAAATCGAAGATAGTTCCGATTAAATTTGCTAAAATTTCGATCATAAAAATTAAAATTTGTAAAAAATCCAAAAAAATCGAAGATAGTTTCAATTAAATTTGCTAAAATTTCGTTCATAAAAATTAAAATTTTTTAAAAAATATACAAAAATCGAAGATAGTTTCAATTGAATTTGCTAAAATTTCGATCATAAAAATTAAAATTTGTAAAAAATCCAAAAAAATCGAAGATAGTTTCAATTGAATTTGCTAAAATTTCGTTCATAAAAATTTAAATTTTTTAAAAAATATACAAAAATAGAAGATAGTTTCAGGTGAATTTGCTAAATTTTCGATCATAAAAATTAAAATTTGTAAAAAATCCAAAAAAATCGAAGACAGTTCCGATTAAATTTGCTAAAATTTCGTTCATAAAAATTAAAATTTGTAAAAAAATCCAAAAAAATCGAAGATAGGTTCAATTAAATTTGCTAAAATTTCTCTCATAAAAATTAAAATTTGTAAAAAACTCCAAAAAAATCGAGGATAGTTTCAATTAAATTTGCTAAAATTTCGTTCATAAAAATTAAAATTTGTAAAAAATTTCAAAAAAATGGAAGATAGTTTCAATTAAATTTGCTAAAATTTCGTTCATAAAAATTAAAATTTTTAAAAAATCCAAAAAAATCGAAGAAAGTTTCAATTAAATTTGCTAAAATTTCGTTCATAAAAATTAAAATTTTTTAAAAAATATACAAAAATCGAAGATAGTTTCAATTGAATTTGCTAAAATTTCGATCATAAAAATTAAAATTAGTAAAAAATCCAAAAAAATCGAAGATAGTTCCGATTAAATTTGCTAAAATTTCGTTCATAAAAATTAAAATTTGTAAAAAAATCCAAAAAAATCGAAGAAAGTTTCAATTAAATTTGCTAAAATTTCGTTCATAAAAATTAAAATTTTTTAAAAAATATACAAAAATCGAAGATAGTTACAATTGAATTTGCTAAAATTTCGATTATAAAAATTAAAATTTGTAAAAAATCCAAAAAAATCGAAGATAGTTTCGATTAAATTTGCTAAAATTTCGTTCATAAAAATTAAAATTTGTAAAAAAATCCAAAAAAATCGAAGATTGTTTCAATTGAATTTGCTAAAATTTCGTTCATAAAAATTAAAATTTTTAAAAAATCCAAAAAAATCGAAGATAGTTTCAATTGAATTTGCTAAAATTTCGTTCATAAAAATTAAAATTTGTAAAAAAATCCACAAAAATTAAAGATAGTTTCAATTGAATTTGCTAAAATTTCGATCATAAAAATTAAAATTTGTAAAAAATCTAAAAAAATCGAAGATAGTTCCGATTAAATTTGCTAAAATTTCGTTCATAAAAATTAAAATTTGTAAAAAATTTCAAAAAAATCGAAGATAGTTTCAATTAAATTTGCTAAAATTTCGTTCATAAAAATTAAAATATTTGAAAAAATCCAAAAAAATCGAAGATAGTTGCAATTGAATTTGCTAAAATTTCGTTCATAAAAATTAAAATTTGTAAAAAAATCCAAAAAAATCGAAGATAGGTTCAATTAAATTTGCTAAAATTTCGTTCATAAAAATTAAAATTTGTAAAAAATCCAAAAAAATCGAAGATAGTTTCAATTAAATTTGCTAAAATTTCGTTTATAAAAATTAAAATATTTAAAAAAATCCAAAAAAATCGAAGATAGTTTTAATTGAATTTGCTAAAATTTCGTTCATAAAAATTAAAATTTGTAAAAAAATCCAAAAAAATCGAAGATAGTTTCAATTAAATTTGCTAAAATTTCGTTCATAAAAATTAAAATTTGTAAAAAAATCCAAAAAATTGGAGGATAGTTTCAATTAAATTTGCTAAAATTTCGTGCATAAAAAATAAAATTTTTGAAAATATCCAAAAAAATCGAAGATAGTTTCAATTGAATTTGCTAAAATTTCGTTCATAAAAAATAAAATTTGAAAAAAAATCCAAAAAATCGAAGATAGTTTCAATTGAATTTGCTAAAATTTCGTTCATAAAAATTAAAATTTGTAAAAAAATCCAAAAAAATCGAAGATAGGTTCAATTAAATTTGCTAAAATTTCTCTCATAAAAATTAAAATTTGTAAAAAACTCCAAAAAAATCGAGGATAGTTTCAATTAAATTTGCTAAAATTTCGTTCATAAAAATTAAAATTTGTAAAAAATTTCAAAAAAATGGAAGATAGTTTCAATTAAATTTGCTAAAATTTCGTTCATAAAAATTAAAATTTTTAAAAAATCCAAAAAAATCGAAGAAAGTTTCAATTAAATTTGCTAAAATTTCGTTCATAAAAATTAAAATTTTTTAAAAAATATACAAAAATCGAAGATAGTTTCAATTGAATTTGCTAAAATTTCGATCATAAAAATTAAAATTAGTAAAAAATCCAAAAAAATCGAAGATAGTTCCGATTAAATTTGCTAAAATTTCGTTCATAAAAATTAAAATTTGTAAAAAAATCCAAAAAAATCGAAGAAAGTTTCAATTAAATTTGCTAAAATTTCGTTCATAAAAATTAAAATTTTTTAAAAAATATACAAAAATCGAAGATAGTTACAATTGAATTTGCTAAAATTTCGATTATAAAAATTAAAATTTGTAAAAAATCCAAAAAAATCGAAGATAGTTTCGATTAAATTTGCTAAAATTTCGTTCATAAAAATTAAAATTTGTAAAAAAATCCAAAAAAATCGAAGATTGTTTCAATTGAATTTGCTAAAATTTCGTTCATAAAAATTAAAATTTTTAAAAAATCCAAAAAAATCGAAGATAGTTTCAATTGAATTTGCTAAAATTTCGTTCATAAAAATTAAAATTTGTAAAAAAATCCACAAAAATTAAAGATAGTTTCAATTGAATTTGCTAAAATTTCGATCATAAAAATTAAAATTTGTAAAAAATCTAAAAAAATCGAAGATAGTTCCGATTAAATTTGCTAAAATTTCGTTCATAAAAATTAAAATTTGTAAAAAATTTCAAAAAAATCGAAGATAGTTTCAATTAAATTTGCTAAAATTTCGTTCATAAAAATTAAAATATTTGAAAAAATCCAAAAAAATCGAAGATAGTTGCAATTGAATTTGCTAAAATTTCGTTCATAAAAATTAAAATTTGTAAAAAAATCCAAAAAAATCGAAGATAGGTTCAATTAAATTTGCTAAAATTTCGTTCATAAAAATTAAAATTTGTAAAAAATCCAAAAAAATCGAAGATAGTTTCAATTAAATTTGCTAAAATTTCGTTTATAAAAATTAAAATATTTAAAAAAATCCAAAAAAATCGAAGATAGTTTTAATTGAATTTGCTAAAATTTCGTTCATAAAAATTAAAATTTGTAAAAAAATCCAAAAAAATCGAAGATAGTTTCAATTAAATTTGCTAAAATTTCGTTCATAAAAATTAAAATTTGTAAAAAAATCCAAAAAATTGGAGGATAGTTTCAATTAAATTTGCTAAAATTTCGTGCATAAAAAATAAAATTTTTGAAAATATCCAAAAAAATCGAAGATAGTTTCAATTGAATTTGCTAAAATTTCGTTCATAAAAAATAAAATTTGAAAAAAAATCCAAAAAATCGAAGATAGTTTCAATTGAATTTGCTAAAATTTCGTTCATAAAAATTAAAATTTTTAAAAAATCCAAAAAAATCGAAGATAGTTTCAATTGAATTTGCTAAAATTTCGTTCATAAAAAATAAAATTTGAAAAAAAATCCAAAAAATCGAAGATAGTTTCAATTGAATTTGCTAAAATTTCGTTCTTAAAATTAAAATTTGTAAAAAAATCAAAAAAATCGAAGATTGTTTCAATTGAATTTGCTAAAATTTCGTTCATAAAAATTAAAATTTTAAAAAAATCCAAAAAAATCGAAGATAGTTTCAATTGAATTTGCTATAATTTCGTTCATAAAAATTAAAATTTGTAAAAAAATCCAGAAAAATTAAAGATAGTTTCAATTGAATTTGCTAAAATTTCGATCATAAAAATTAAAATTTGTAAAAAATCTAAAAAAATCGAAGATAGTTCCGATTAAATTTCCTAAAATTTCGTTCATAAAAATTAAAATATGTAAAAAAATCCAAAAAAAATCGAAGATAGTTTCAATTGAATTTGCTAAAATTTCGTTCATAAAAATTAAAATTTGTAAAAAAATCCAAAAAAATCGAAGATAGGTTCAATAAAATTTGCTAAAATTTCGTTCATAAAAATTAAAATTTGTAAAAAATCCAAAAAAATGGAAGATAGTTTCAATTAAATTTGCTAAAATTTCGTTCATAAAAATTAAAATTTGTAAAAAAATCCAAAAAAATCGAAGATAGGTTCAATAAAATTTGCTAAAATTTCGTTCATAAAAATTAAAATTTGTAAAAAATCCAAAAAAATGGAAGATAGTTTCAATTAAATTTGCTAAAATTTCGATCATAAAAATTAAAATTTGTAAAAAATCCAAAAAAATCGAAGATAGTTTCAATTAAATTTGCTAAAATTTCGTTCATAAAAATTAAAATTTTGTAAAAAATCCAAAAAAATCGAAGATAGTTCCGATTAAATTTGTTAAAATTTCGTTCATAAAAATTAAAATTTGTAAAAAATCAAAAAAAATCGAAGATAGTTTCAATTAAATTTGCTAAAATTTCGTTCATAATTATTACAATTTTTTAAAAAATATACAAAAATCGAAGATAGTTTCAATTGAATTTGCTAAATTTTCGATCATAAAAATTAAAATTTGTAAAAAATCCAAAAAAATCGAAGATAGTTTCAATTAAATTTGCTAAAATTTCGTTCATAAAAATTAAAATTTGTAAAAAATCCAAAAAAATCGAAGATAGTTTCAATTAAATTTGCTAAAATTTCGATCATAAAAATTAAAATTTGTAAAAAATCCAAAAAAATCGAAGATAGTTTCAATTAAATTTGCTAAAATTTCGTTCATAAAAATTAAAATTTTGTAAAAAATCCAAAAAAATCGAAGATAGTTCCGATTAAATTTGCTAAAATTTCGTTCATAAAAATTAAAATTTGTAAAAAATCCAAAAAAATCGAAGATAGTTTCAATTAAATTTGCTAAAATTTCGTTCATAATTATTAAAATTTTTTAAAAAATATACAAAAATCGAAGATAGTTTCAATTGAATTTGCTAAATTTTCGATCATAAAAATTAAAATTTGTAAAAAATCCAAAAAAATCGAAGATAGTTCCGATTAAATTTGCTAAAATTTCGTTCATAAAAATTAAAATTTGTAAAAAAATCCACAAAAATCGAGAATAGTTTCAATTAAATTTGCTAAAATTTCGTTCATAAAAATTAAAATTTGTAAAAAATTTCAAAAAAATCGAAGATAGTTTCAATTAAATTTGCTAAAATTTCGTTCATAAAAATTAAAATATTTAAAAAAATCCAAAAAAATCGAAGATAGTTTCAATTGAATTTGCTAAAATTTCGTTCATAAAAATTAAAATTTGTAAAAAAATCCAAAAAAATCGAAGATAGGTTCAATAAAATTTGCTAAAATTTCGTTCATAAAAATTAAAATTTGTAAAAAATCCAAAAAAATGGAAGATAGTTTCAATTAAATTTGCTAAAATTTCGTTCATAAAAATTAAAATTTTTAAAAAATCCAAAAAAATCGAAGAAAGTTTCAATTAAATTTGCTAAAATTTCGTTCATAAAAATTAAAATTTGTAAAAAAATCCAAAAAAATCGAAGATAGGTTCAATAAAATTTGTTAAAATTTCGTTCATATAAATTAAAATTTTTAAAAAATCCAAAAAAATCGAAGAAAGTTTCAATTAAATTTGCTAAAATTTCGTTCATAAAAATTAAAATTTTTTAAAAAATATACAAAAATTGAAGATAGTTTCAATTGAATTTGCTAAAATTTCGATCATAAAAATTAAAATTTGTAAAAAATCCAAAAAAATCGAAGATAGTTCCGATTAAATTTGCTAAAATTTCGTTCATAAAAATTAAAATTTGTAAAAAAATCCAAAAAAATCGAAGAAAGTTTCAATTAAATTTGCTAAAATTTCGTTCATAAAAAATAAAATTTTTGAAAATATCCAAAAAAATCGAAGATAGTTTCAATTGAATTTGCTAAAATTTCGTTCATAAAAAATAAAATTTGAAAAAAAATCCAAAAAATCGAAGATAGTTTCAATTGAATTTGCTAAAATTTCGTTCTTAAAATTAAAATTTGTAAAAAAATCAAAAAAATCGAAGATTGTTTCAATTGAATTTGCTAAAATTTCGTTCATGAAAATTAAAATTTTAAAAAAATCCAAAAAATCGAAGATAGTTTCAATTGAATTTGCTAAAATTTCGTTCATAAAAATTAAAATTTGTAAAAAAATCCAGAAAAATTAAAGATAGTTTCAATTGAATTTGCTAAAATTTCGATCATAAAAATTAAAATTTGTAAAAAATCTAAAAAAATCGAAGATAGTTCCGATTAAATTTGCTAAAATTTCGTTCATAAAAATTAAAATATGTAAAAAAATCCAAAAAAATCGAAGATAGTTTCAATTGAATTTGCTAAAATTTCGTTCATAAAAATTAAAATTTGTAAAAAATCCAAAAAAATCGAAGATAGTTTCAATTAAATTTGCTAAAATTTCGTTCATAAAAATTAAAATTTGTAAAAAATCAAAAAAAATCGAAGATAGTTTCAATTAAATTTGCTAAAATTTCGTTCATAATTATTACAATTTTTTAAAAAATATACAAAAATCGAAGATAGTTTCAATTGAATTTGCTAAATTTTCGATCATAAAAATTAAAATTTGTAAAAAATCCAAAAAAATCGAAGATAGTTTCAATTAAATTTGCTAAAATTTCGTTCATAAAAATTAAAATTTTTGAAGAAATCCAAAAAAATCGAAGATAGTTTCAATTGAATTTGCTAAAATTTCGTTCATAAAAATTAAAATTTGTAAAAAAATCCAAAAACATCGAAGATAGTTTCAATTAAATTTGCTAAATTTTCGTTCATAAAAATTAAAATTTGTAAAAAAATCCAAAAAAATCGAAGATTGTTTCAATTGAATTTGCTAAAATTTCGTTCATAAAAATTAAAATTTTTAAAAAATCCAAAAAAATCGAAGATAGTTTCAATTGAATTTGCTAAAATTTCGTTCATAAAAATTAAAATTTGTAAAAAAATCTACAAAAATTGAAGATAGTTTCAATTGAATTTGCTAAAATTTCGATCATAAAAATTAAAATTTGTAAAAAATCCAAAAAAATCGAAGATAGTTTCAATTGAATTTGCTAAAATTTCGTTCATAAAAATTAAAATTTGTAAAAAAATCCACAAAAATTAAAGATAGTTTCAATTGAATTTGCTAAAATTTCGATCATAAAAATTAAAATTTGTAAAAAATCTAAAAAAATCGACGATAGTTCCGATTAAATTTGCTAAAATTTCGTTCATAAAAATTAAAATTTTTTAAAAAATATACAAAAATTGAAGATAGTTTCAATTGAATTTGCTAAAATTTCGATCATAAAAATTAAAATTTGTAAAAAATCCAAAAAAATCGAAGATAGTTCCGATTAAATTTGCTAAAATTTCGTTCATAAAAATTAAAATTTGTAAAAAAATCCAAAAAAATCGAAGAAAGTTTCAATTAAATTTGCTAAAATTTCGTTCATAAAAAATTAAATTTTTGAAAATATCCAAAAAAATCGAAGATAGTTTCAATTGAATTTGCTAAAATTTCGTTCATAAAAAATAAAATTTGAAAAAAAATCCAAAAAATCGAAGATAGTTTCAATTGAATTTGCTAAAATTTCGTTCTTAAAATTAAAATTTGTAAAAAAATCAAAAAAATCGAAGATTGTTTCAATTGAATTTGCTAAAATTTCGTTCATGAAAATTAAAATTTTAAAAAAATCCAAAAAATCGAAGATAGTTTCAATTGAATTTGCTAAAATTTCGTTCATAAAAATTAAAATTTGTAAAAAAATCCAGAAAAATTAAAGATAGTTTCAATTGAATTTGCTAAAATTTCGATCATAAAAATTAAAATATGTAAAAAAATCCAAAAAAATCGAAGATAGTTTCAATTGAATTTGCTAAAATTTCGTTCATAATTATTAAAATTTTTTAAAAAATATACAAAAATCGAAGATAGTTTCAATTGAATTTGCTAAATTTTCGATCATAAAAATTAAAATTTGTAAAAAATCCAAAAAAATCGAAGATAGTTCCGATTAAATTTGCTAAAATTTCGTTCATAAAAATTAAAATTTGTAAAAAAATCCACAAAAATCGAGAATAGTTTCAATTAAATTTGCTAAAATTTCGTTCATAAAAATTAAAATTTGTAAAAAATTTCAAAAAAATCGAAGATAGTTTCAATTAAATTTGCTAAAATTTCGTTCATAAAAATTAAAATATTTAAAAAAATCCAAAAAAATCGAAGATAGTTTCAATTGAATTTGCTAAAATTTCGTTCATAAAAATTAAAATTTGTAAAAAAATCCAAAAAAATCGAAGATAGGTTCAATAAAATTTGCTAAAATTTCGTTCATAAAAATTAAAATTTGTAAAAAATCCAAAAAAATGGAAGATAGTTTCAATTAAATTTGCTAAAATTTCGTTCATAAAAATTAAAATTTGTAAAAAATCAAAAAAAATCGAAGATAGTTTCAATTAAATTTGCTAAAATTTCGTTCATAATTATTACAATTTTTTAAAAAATATACAAAAATCGAAGATAGTTTCAATTGAATTTGCTAAATTTTCGATCATAAAAATTAAAATTTGTAAAAAATCCAAAAAAATCGAAGATAGTTTCAATTAAATTTGCTAAAATTTCGTTCATAAAAATTAAAATTTTTGAAGAAATCCAAAAAAATCGAAGATAGTTTCAATTGAATTTGCTAAAATTTCGTTCATAAAAATTAAAATTTGTAAAAAAATCCAAAAACATCGAAGATAGTTTCAATTAAATTTGCTAAATTTTCGTTCATAAAAATTAAAATTTGTAAAAAAATCCAAAAAAATCGAAGATTGTTTCAATTGAATTTGCTAAAATTTCGTTCATAAAAATTAAAATTTTTAAAAAATCCAAAAAAATCGAAGATAGTTTCAATTGAATTTGCTAAAATTTCGTTCATAAAAATTAAAATTTGTAAAAAAATCTACAAAAATTGAAGATAGTTTCAATTGAATTTGCTAAAATTTCGATCATAAAAATTAAAATTTGTAAAAAATCCAAAAAAATCGAAGATAGTTTCAATTGAATTTGCTAAAATTTCGTTCATAAAAATTAAAATTTGTAAAAAAATCCACAAAAATTAAAGATAGTTTCAATTGAATTTGCTAAAATTTCGATCATAAAAATTAAAATTTGTAAAAAATCTAAAAAAATCGAAGATAGTTCCGATTAAATTTGCTAAAATTTCGTTCATAAAAATTAAAATTTTTTAAAAAATATACAAAAATTGAAGATAGTTTCAATTGAATTTGCTAAAATTTCGATCATAAAAATTAAAATTTGTAAAAAATCCAAAAAAATCGAAGATAGTTCCGATTAAATTTGCTAAAATTTCGTTCATAAAAATTAAAATTTGTAAAAAAATCCAAAAAAATCGAAGAAAGTTTCAATTAAATTTGCTAAAATTTCGTTCATAAAAAATTAAATTTTTGAAAATATCCAAAAAAATCGAAGATAGTTTCAATTGAATTTGCTAAAATTTCGTTCATAAAAAATAAAATTTGAAAAAAAATCCAAAAAATCGAAGATAGTTTCAATTGAATTTGCTAAAATTTCGTTCTTAAAATTAAAATTTGTAAAAAAATCAAAAAAATCGAAGATTGTTTCAATTGAATTTGCTAAAATTTCGTTCATGAAAATTAAAATTTTAAAAAAATCCAAAAAATCGAAGATAGTTTCAATTGAATTTGCTAAAATTTCGTTCATAAAAATTAAAATTTGTAAAAAAATCCAGAAAAATTAAAGATAGTTTCAATTGAATTTGCTAAAATTTCGATCATAAAAATTAAAATTTGTAAAAAATCTAAAAAAATCGAAGATAGTTCCGATTAAATTTGCTAAAATTTCGTTCATAAAAATTAAAATATGTAAAAAAATCCAAAAAAATCGAAGATAGTTTCAATTGAATTTGCTAAAATTTCGTTCATAATTATTAAAATTTTTTAAAAAATATACAAAAATCGAAGATAGTTTCAATTGAATTTGCTAAATTTTCGATCATAAAAATTAAAATTTGTAAAAAATCCAAAAAAATCGAAGATAGTTCCGATTAAATTTGCTAAAATTTCGTTCATAAAAATTAAAATTTGTAAAAAAATCCACAAAAATCGAGAATAGTTTCAATTAAATTTGCTAAAATTTCGTTCATAAAAATTAAAATTTGTAAAAAATTTCAAAAAAATCGAAGATAGTTTCAATTAAATTTGCTAAAATTTCGTTCATAAAAATTAAAATATTTAAAAAAATCCAAAAAAATCGAAGATAGTTTCAATTGAATTTGCTAAAATTTCGTTCATAAAAATTAAAATTTGTAAAAAAATCCAAAAAAATCGAAGATAGGTTCAATAAAATTTGCTAAAATTTCGTTCATAAAAATTAAAATTTGTAAAAAATCCAAAAAAATGGAAGATAGTTTCAATTAAATTTGCTAAAATTTCGTTCATAAAAATTAAAATTTTTAAAAAATCCAAAAAAATCGAAGAAAGTTTCAATTAAATTTGCTAAAATTTCGATCATAAAAATTAAAATTTGTAAAAAAATCCAAAAAAATCGAAGATAGGTTCAATAAAATTTGCTAAAATTTCGTTCATATAAATTAAAATTTTTAAAAAATCCAAAAAAATCGAAGAAAGTTTCAATTAAATTTGCTAAAATTTCGTTCATAAAAATTAAAATTTTTTAAAAAATATACAAAAATTGAAGATAGTTTCAATTGAATTTGCTAAAATTTCGATCATAAAAATTAAAATTTGTAAAAAATCCAAAAAAATCGAAGATAGTTCCGATTAAATTTGCTAAAATTTCGTTCATAAAAATTAAAATTTGTAAAAAAATCCAAAAAAATCGAAGAAAGTTTCAATTAAATTTGCTAAAATTTCGTTCATAAAAAATAAAATTTTTGAAAATATCCAAAAAAATCGAAGATAGTTTCAATTGAATTTGCTAAAATTTCGTTCATAAAAAATAAAATTTGAAAAAAAATCCAAAAAATCGAAGATAGTTTCAATTGAATTTGCTAAAATTTCGTTCTTAAAATTAAAATTTGTAAAAAAATCAAAAAAATCGAAGATTGTTTCAATTGAATTTGCTAAAATTTCGTTCATGAAAATTAAAATTTTAAAAAAATCCAAAAAATCGAAGATAGTTTCAATTGAATTTGCTAAAATTTCGTTCATAAAAATTAAAATTTGTAAAAAAATCCAGAAAAATTAAAGATAGTTTCAATTGAATTTGCTAAAATTTCGATCATAAAAATTAAAATTTGTAAAAAATCCAAAAAAATCGAAGATAGTTTCAATTGAATTTGCTAAAATTTCGTTCATAAAAATTAAAATTTGTAAAAAAATCCACAAAAATTAAAGATAGTTTCAATTGAATTTGCTAAAATTTCGATCATAAAAATTAAAATTTGTAAAAAATCTAAAAAAATCGACGATAGTTCCGATTAAATTTGCTAAAATTTCGTTCATAAAAATTAAAATTTTTTAAAAAATATACAAAAATTGAAGATAGTTTCAATTGAATTTGCTAAAATTTCGATCATAAAAATTAAAATTTGTAAAAAATCCAAAAAAATCGAAGATAGTTCCGATTAAATTTGCTAAAATTTCGTTCATAAAAATTAAAATTTGTAAAAAAATCCAAAAAAATCGAAGAAAGTTTCAATTAAATTTGCTAAAATTTCGTTCATAAAAAATTAAATTTTTGAAAATATCCAAAAAAATCGAAGATAGTTTCAATTGAATTTGCTAAAATTTCGTTCATAAAAAATAAAATTTGAAAAAAAATCCAAAAAATCGAAGATAGTTTCAATTGAATTTGCTAAAATTTCGTTCTTAAAATTAAAATTTGTAAAAAAATCAAAAAAATCGAAGATTGTTTCAATTGAATTTGCTAAAATTTCGTTCATGAAAATTAAAATTTTAAAAAAATCCAACAAATCGAAGATAGTTTCAATTGAATTTGCTAAAATTTCGTTCATAAAAATTAAAATTTGTAAAAAAATCCAGAAAAATTAAAGATAGTTTCAATTGAATTTGCTAAAATTTCGATCATAAAAATTAAAATATGTAAAAAAATCCAAAAAAATCGAAGATAGTTTCAATTGAATTTGCTAAAATTTCGTTCATAATTATTAAAATTTTTTAAAAAATATACAAAAATCGAAGATAGTTTCAATTGAATTTGCTAAATTTTCGATCATAAAAATTAAAATTTGTAAAAAATCCAAAAAAATCGAAGATAGTTCCGATTAAATTTGCTAAAATTTCGTTCATAAAAATTAAAATTTGTAAAAAAATCCACAAAAATCGAGAATAGTTTCAATTAAATTTGCTAAAATTTCGTTCATAAAAATTAAAATTTGTAAAAAATTTCAAAAAAATCGAAGATAGTTTCAATTAAATTTGCTAAAATTTCGTTCATAAAAATTAAAATATTTAAAAAAATCCAAAAAAATCGAAGATAGTTTCAATTGAATTTGCTAAAATTTCGTTCATAAAAATTAAAATTTGTAAAAAAATCCAAAAAAATCGAAGATAGGTTCAATAAAATTTGCTAAAATTTCGTTCATAAAAATTAAAATTTGTAAAAAATCCAAAAAAATGGAAGATAGTTTCAATTAAATTTGCTAAAATTTCGTTCATAAAAATTAAAATTTGTAAAAAATCAAAAAAAATCGAAGATAGTTTCAATTAAATTTGCTAAAATTTCGTTCATAATTATTACAATTTTTTAAAAAATATACAAAAATCGAAGATAGTTTCAATTGAATTTGCTAAATTTTCGATCATAAAAATTAAAATTTGTAAAAAATCCAAAAAAATCGAAGATAGTTTCAATTAAATTTGCTAAAATTTCGTTCATAAAAATTAAAATTTTTGAAGAAATCCAAAAAAATCGAAGATAGTTTCAATTGAATTTGCTAAAATTTCGTTCATAAAAATTAAAATTTGTAAAAAAATCCAAAAACATCGAAGATAGTTTCAATTAAATTTGCTAAATTTTCGTTCATAAAAATTAAAATTTGTAAAAAAATCCAAAAAAATCGAAGATTGTTTCAATTGAATTTGCTAAAATTTCGTTCATAAAAATTAAAATTTTTAAAAAATCCAAAAAAATCGAAGATAGTTTCAATTGAATTTGCTAAAATTTCGTTCATAAAAATTAAAATTTGTAAAAAAATCTACAAAAATTGAAGATAGTTTCAATTGAATTTGCTAAAATTTCGATCATAAAAATTAAAATTTGTAAAAAATCCAAAAAAATCGAAGATAGTTTCAATTGAATTTGCTAAAATTTCGTTCATAAAAATTAAAATTTGTAAAAAAATCCACAAAAATTAAAGATAGTTTCAATTGAATTTGCTAAAATTTCGATCATAAAAATTAAAATTTGTAAAAAATCTAAAAAAATCGAAGATAGTTCCGATTAAATTTGCTAAAATTTCGTTCATAAAAATTAAAATTTTTTAAAAAATATACAAAAATTGAAGATAGTTTCAATTGAATTTGCTAAAATTTCGATCATAAAAATTAAAATTTGTAAAAAATCCAAAAAAATCGAAGATAGTTCCGATTAAATTTGCTAAAATTTCGTTCATAAAAATTAAAATTTGTAAAAAAATCCAAAAAAATCGAAGAAAGTTTCAATTAAATTTGCTAAAATTTCGTTCATAAAAAATAAAATTTTTGAAAATATCCAAAAAAATCGAAGATAGTTTCAATTGAATTTGCTAAAATTTCGTTCATAAAAAATAAAATTTGAAAAAAAATCCAAAAAATCGAAGATAGTTTCAATTGAATTTGCTAAAATTTCGTTCTTAAAATTAAAATTTGTAAAAAAATCAAAAAAATCGAAGATTGTTTCAATTGAATTTGCTAAAATTTCGTTCATGAAAATTAAAATTTTAAAAAAATCCAAAAAATCGAAGATAGTTTCAATTGAATTTGCTAAAATTTCGTTCATAAAAATTAAAATTTGTAAAAAAATCCAGAAAAATTAAAGATAGTTTCAATTGAATTTGCTAAAATTTCGATCATAAAAATTAAAATTTGTAAAAAATCTAAAAAAATCGAAGATAGTTCCGATTAAATTTGCTAAAATTTCGTTCATAAAAATTAAAATATGTAAAAAAATCCAAAAAAATCGAAGATAGTTTCAATTGAATTTGCTAAAATTTCGTTCATAAAAATTAAAATTTGTAAAAAATCCAAAAAAATCGAAGATAGTTTCAATTAAATATGCTAAAATTTCGTTCATAAAAATTAAAATTTGTAAAAAATCAAAAAAAATCGAAGATAGTTTCAATTAAATTTGCTAAAATTTCGTTCATAATTATTACAATTTTTTAAAAAATATACAAAAATCGAAGATAGTTTCAATTGAATTTGCTAAATTTTCGATCATAAAAATTAAAATTTGTAAAAAATCCAAAAAAATCGAAGATAGTTTCAATTAAATTTGCTAAAATTTCGTTCATAAAAATTAAAATTTTTGAAGAAATCCAAAAAAATCGAAGATAGTTTCAATTGAATTTGCTAAAATTTCGTTCATAAAAATTAAAATTTGTAAAAAAATCCAGAAAAATTAAAGATAGTTTCAATTGAATTTGCTAAAATTTCGATCATAAAAATTAAAATTTGTAAAAAATCTAAAAAAATCGAAGATAGTTCCGATTAAATTTGCTAAAATTTCGTTCATAAAAATTAAAATATGTAAAAAAATCCAAAAAAATCGAAGATAGTTTCAATTGAATTTGCTAAAATTTCGTTCATAAAAATTAAAATTTGTAAAAAATCCAAAAAAATCGAAGATAGTTTCAATTAAATATGCTAAAATTTCGTTCATAAAAATTAAAATTTGTAAAAAATCAAAAAAAATCGAAGATAGTTTCAATTAAATTTGCTAAAATTTCGTTCATAATTATTACAATTTTTTAAAAAATACACAAAAATCGAAGATAGTTTCAATTGAATTTGCTAAATTTTCGATCATAAAAATTAAAATTTGTAAAAAATCCAAAAAAATCGAAGATAGTTTCAATTAAATTTGCTAAAATTTCGTTCATAAAAATTAAAATTTTTGAAGAAATCCAAAAAAATCGAAGATAGTTTCAATTGAATTTGCTAAAATTTCGTTCATAAAAATTAAAATTTGTAAAAAAATCCAAAAACATCGAAGATAGTTTCAATTAAATTTGCTAAATTTTCGTTCATAAAAATTAAAATTTGTAAAAAAATCCAAAAAAATCGAAGATTGTTTCAATTGAATTTGCTAAAATTTCGTTCATAAAAATTAAAATTTTTAAAAAATCCAAAAAAATCGAAGATAGTTTCAATTGAATTTGCTAAAATTTCGTTCATAAAAATTAAAATTTGTAAAAAAATCTACAAAAATTGAAGATAGTTTCAATTGAATTTGCTAAAATTTCGATCATAAAAATTAAAATTTGTAAAAAATCCAAAAAAATCGAAGATAGTTCCGATTAAATTTGCTAAAATTTCGTTCATAAAAATTAAAATTTTTTAAAAAATATACAAAAATTGAAGATAGTTTCAATTGAATTTGCTAAAATTTCGATCATAAAAATTAAAATTTGTAAAAAATCCAAAAAAATCGAAGATAGTTCCGATTAAATTTGCTAAAATTTCGTTCATAAAAATTAAAATTTGTAAAAAAATCCAAAAAAATCGAAGAAAGTTTCAATTAAATTTGCTAAAATTTCGTTCATAAAAAATAAAATTTTTGAAAATATCCAAAAAAATCGAAGATAGTTTCAATTGAATTTGCTAAAATTTCGTTCATAAAAAATAAAATTTGAAAAAAAATCCAAAAAATCGAAGATAGTTTCAATTGAATTTGCTAAAATTTCGTTCTTAAAATTAAAATTTGTAAAAAAATCAAAAAAATCGAAGATTGTTTCAATTGAATTTGCTAAAATTTCGTTCATGAAAATTAAAATTTTAAAAAAATCCAAAAAATCGAAGATAGTTTCAATTGAATTTGCTAAAATTTCGTTCATAAAAATTAAAATTTGTAAAAAAATCCAGAAAAATTAAAGATAGTTTCAATTGAATTTGCTAAAATTTCGATCATAAAAATTAAAATTTGTAAAAAATCTAAAAAAATCGAAGATAGTTCCGATTAAATTTGCTAAAATTTCGTTCATAAAAATTAAAATATGTAAAAAAATCCAAAAAAATCGAAGATAGTTTCAATTGAATTTGCTAAAATTTCGTTCATAAAAATTAAAATTTGTAAAAAAATCGAAGATAGGTTCAAATAAATTTGCTAAAATTTCGTTCATAAAAATTAAAATTTGTAAAAAATCCCAAAAAATCGAAGATAGTTTCAATTAAATTTGCTAAAATTTCGTTCATAATTATTAAAATTTTTTAAAAAATATACAAAAATCGAAGATAGTTTCAATTGAATTTGCTAAATTTTCGATCATAAAAATTAAAATTTGTAAAAAATCCAAAAAAATCGAAGATAGTTCCGATTAAATTTGCTAAAATTTCGTTCATAAAAATTAAAATTTGTAAAAAAATCCACAAAAATCGAGAATAGTTTCAATTAAATTTGCTAAAATTTCGTTCATAAAAATTAAAATTTGTAAAAAATTTCAAAAAAATCGAAGATAGTTTCAATTAAATTTGCTAAAATTTCGTTCATAAAAATTAAAATATTTAAAAAAATCCAAAAAAATCGAAGATAGTTTCAATTGAATTTGCTAAAATTTCGTTCATAAAAATTAAAATTTGTAAAAAAATCCAAAAAAATCGAAGATAGGTTCAATAAAATTTGCTAAAATTTCGTTCATAAAAATTAAAATTTGTAAAAAATCCAAAAAAATGGAAGATAGTTTCAATTAAATTTGCTAAAATTTCGTTCATAAAAATTAAAATTTTTAAAAAATCCAAAAAAATCGAAGAAAGTTTCAATTAAATTTGCTAAAATTTCGTTCATAAAAATTAAAATTTGTAAAAAAATCCAAAAAAATCGAAGATAGGTTCAATAAAATTTGCTAAAATTTCGTTCATAAAAATTAAAATTTTTAAAAAATCCAAAAAAATCGAAGAAAGTTTCAATTAAATTTGCTAAAATTTCGTTCATAAAAATTAAAATTTTTTAAAAAATATACAAAAATTGAAGATAGTTTCAATTGAATTTGCTAAAATTTCGATCATAAAAATTAAAATTTGTAAAAAATCCAAAAAAATCGAAGATAGTTCCGATTAAATTTGCTAAAATTTCGTTCATAAAAATTAAAATTTGTAAAAAAATCCAAAAAAATCGAAGAAAGTTTCAATTAAATTTGCTAAAATTTCGTTCATAAAAAATAAAATTTTTGAAAATATCCAAAAAAATCGAAGATAGTTTCAATTGAATTTGCTAAAATTTCGTTCATAAAAAATAAAATTTGAAAAAAAATCCAAAAAATCGAAGATAGTTTCAATTGAATTTGCTAAAATTTCGTTCTTAAAATTAAAATTTGTAAAAAAATCGAAGATTGTTTCAATTGAATTTGCTAAAATTTCGTTCATGAAAATTAAAATTTTAAAAAAATCCAAAAAATCGAAGATAGTTTCAATTGAATTTGCTAAAATTTCGTTCATAAAAATTAAAATTTGTAAAAAAATCCAGAAAAATTAAAGATAGTTTCAATTGAATTTGCTAAAATTTCGATCATAAAAATTAAAATTTGTAAAAAATCTAAAAAAATCGAAGATAGTTCCGATTAAATTTGCTAAAATTTCGTTCATAAAAATTAAAATATGTAAAAAAATCCAAAAAAATCGAAGATAGTTTCAATTGAATTTGCTAAAATTTCGTTCATAAAAATTAAAATTTGTAAAAAATCCAAAAAAATCGAAGATAGTTTCAATTAAATTTGCTAAAATTTCGTTCATAAAAATTAAAATTTGTAAAAAATCAAAAAAAATCGAAGATAGTTTCAATCAAATTTGCTAAAATTTCGTTCATAATTATTACAATTTTTTAAAAAATATACAAAAATCGAAGATAGTTTCAATTGAATTTGCTAAATTTTCGATCATAAAAATTAAAATTTGTAAAAAATCCAAAAAAATCGAAGATAGTTTCAATTAAATTTGCTAAAATTTCGTTCATAAAAATTAAAATTTTTGAAGAAATCCAAAAAAATCGAAGATAGTTTCAATTGAATTTGCTAAAATTTCGTTCATAAAAATTAAAATTTGTAAAAAAATCCAAAAAAATCGAAGATAGTTTCAATTAAATTTGCTAAATTTTCGTTCATAAAAATTAAAATTTGTAAAAAAATCCAAAAAAATCGAAGATTGTTTCAATTGAATTTGCTAAAATTTCGTTCATAAAAATTAAAATTTTTAAAAAATCCAAAAAAATCGAAGATAGTTTCAATTGAATTTGCTAAAATTTCGTTCATAAAAATTAAAATTTGTAAAAAAATCTACAAAAATTGAAGATAGTTTCAATTGAATTTGCTAAAATTTCGATCATAAAAATTAAAATTTGTAAAAAATCCAAAAAAATCGAAGATAGTTTCAATTGAATTTGCTAAAATTTCGTTCATAAAAATTAAAATTTGTAAAAAAATCCACAAAAATTAAAGATAGTTTCAATTGAATTTGCTAAAATTTCGATCATAAAAATTAAAATTTGTAAAAAATCTAAAAAAATCGAAGATAGTTCCGATTAAATTTGCTAAAATTTCGTTCATAAAAATTAAAATTTGTAAAAAATTTCAAAAAAATCGAAGATAGTTTCAATTAAATTTGCTAAAATTTCGTTCATAAAAATTAAAATATTTAAAAAAATCCAAAAAAATCGAAGATAGTTTCAATTGAATTTGCTAAAGTTTTGTTCATAAAAATTAAAATTTGTAAAAAAATCGAAGATAGGTTCAAATAAATTTGCTAAAATTTCGTTCATAAAAATTAAAATTTGTAAAAAATCCCAAAAAATCGAAGATAGTTTCAATTAAATTTGCTAAAATTTCGTTCATAAAAATTAAATTTTTTTAAAAAATATACAAAAATCGAAGATAGTTTCAATTGAATTTGCTAAAATTTCGATCATAAAAATTAAAATTTGTAAAAAATCCAAAAAAATCGAAGATAGTTTCAATTGAATTTGCTAAAATTTCGTTCATAAAAATTAAAATTTGTAAAAAAATCCAAAAAAATCGAAGATAGTTTCAATTAAATTTGCTAAAATTTCGTTCATAAAAATTAAAATTTTGTAAAAAATCCAAAAAAATCGAAGATAGTTCCGATTAAATTTGCTAAAATTTCGTTTATAAAAATTAAAATTTGTAAAAAATCCAAAAAAATCAAAGATAGTTTCAATTAAATTTGCTAAAATTTCGTTCATAATTATTAAAATTTTTTAAAAAATATACAAAAATCGAAGATAGTTTCAATTGAATTTGCTAAATTTTCGATCATAAAAATTAAAATTTGTAAAAAATCCAAAAAAATCGAAGATAGTTTCAATTGAATTTGCTAAAATTTCGTTCATAAAAATTAAAATATTTAAAAAAATCCAAAAAAATCGAAGATAGTTTCAATTGAATTTGCTAAAATTTCGTTCATAAAAATTAAAATTTGTAAAAAAATCCAAAAAAATCGAAGATAGGTTCAATAAAATTTGCTAAAATTTCGTTCATAAAAATTAAAATTTGTAAAAAATCCAAAAAAATGGAAGATAGTTTCAATTAAATTTGCTAAAATTTCGTTCATAAAAATTAAAATTTGTAAAAAATCAAAAAAAATCGAAGATAGTTTCAATTAAATTTGCTAAAATTTCGTTCATAATTATTACAATTTTTTAAAAAATATACAAAAATCGAAGATAGTTTCAATTGAATTTGCTAAATTTTCGATCATAAAAATTAAAATTTGTAAAAAATCCAAAAAAATCGAAGATAGTTTCAATTAAATTTGCTAAAATTTCGTTCATAAAAATTAAAATTTTTGAAGAAATCCAAAAAAATCGAAGATAGTTTCAATTGAATTTGCTAAAATTTCGTTCATAAAAATTAAAATTTGTAAAAAAATCCAAAAACATCGAAGATAGTTTCAATTAAATTTGCTAAATTTTCGTTCATAAAAATTAAAATTTGTAAAAAAATCCAAAAAAATCGAAGATTGTTTCAATTGAATTTGCTAAAATTTCGTTCATAAAAATTAAAATTTTTAAAAAATCCAAAAAAATCGAAGATAGTTTCAATTGAATTTGCTAAAATTTCGTTCATAAAAATTAAAATTTGTAAAAAAATCTACAAAAATTGAAGATAGTTTCAATTGAATTTGCTAAAATTTCGATCATAAAAATTAAAATTTGTAAAAAATCCAAAAAAATCGAAGATAGTTTCAATTGAATTTGCTAAAATTTCGTTCATAAAAATTAAAATTTGTAAAAAAATCCACAAAAATTAAAGATAGTTTCAATTGAATTTGCTAAAATTTCGATCATAAAAATTAAAATTTGTAAAAAATCTAAAAAAATCGAAGATAGTTCCGATTAAATTTGCTAAAATTTCGTTCATAAAAATTAAAATTTTTTAAAAAATATACAAAAATTGAAGATAGTTTCAATTGAATTTGCTAAAATTTCGATCATAAAAATTAAAATTTGTAAAAAATCCAAAAAAATCGAAGATAGTTCCGATTAAATTTGCTAAAATTTCGTTCATAAAAATTAAAATTTGTAAAAAAATCCAAAAAAATCGAAGAAAGTTTCAATTAAATTTGCTAAAATTTCGTTCATAAAAAATTAAATTTTTGAAAATATCCAAAAAAATCGAAGATAGTTTCAATTGAATTTGCTAAAATTTCGTTCATAAAAAATAAAATTTGAAAAAAAATCCAAAAAATCGAAGATAGTTTCAATTGAATTTGCTAAAATTTCGTTCTTAAAATTAAAATTTGTAAAAAAATCAAAAAAATCGAAGATTGTTTCAATTGAATTTGCTAAAATTTCGTTCATGAAAATTAAAATTTTAAAAAAATCCAAAAAATCGAAGATAGTTTCAATTGAATTTGCTAAAATTTCGTTCATAAAAATTAAAATTTGTAAAAAAATCCAGAAAAATTAAAGATAGTTTCAATTGAATTTGCTAAAATTTCGATCATAAAAATTAAAATTTGTAAAAAATCTAAAAAAATCGAAGATAGTTCCGATTAAATTTGCTAAAATTTCGTTCATAAAAATTAAAATATGTAAAAAAATCCAAAAAAATCGAAGATAGTTTCAATTGAATTTGCTAAAATTTCGTTCATAATTATTAAAATTTTTTAAAAAATATACAAAAATCGAAGATAGTTTCAATTGAATTTGCTAAATTTTCGATCATAAAAATTAAAATTTGTAAAAAATCCAAAAAAATCGAAGATAGTTCCGATTAAATTTGCTAAAATTTCGTTCATAAAAATTAAAATTTGTAAAAAAATCCACAAAAATCGAGAATAGTTTCAATTAAATTTGCTAAAATTTCGTTCATAAAAATTAAAATTTGTAAAAAATTTCAAAAAAATCGAAGATAGTTTCAATTAAATTTGCTAAAATTTCGTTCATAAAAATTAAAATATTTAAAAAAATCCAAAAAAATCGAGGATAGTTTCAATTGAATTTGCTAAAATTTCGTTCATAAAAATTAAAATTTGTAAAAAAATCCAAAAAAATCGAAGATAGGTTCAATAAAATTTGCTAAAATTTCGTTCATAAAAATTAAAATTTGTAAAAAATCCAAAAAAATGGAAGATAGGTTCAATTAAATTTGCTAAAATTTCGTTCATAAAAATTAAAATTTTTAAAAAATCCAAAAAAATCGAAGAAAGTTTCAATTAAATTTGCTAAAATTTCGTTCATAAAAATTAAAATTTGTAAAAAAATCCAAAAAAATCGAAGATAGGTTCAATAAAATTTGCTAAAATTTCGTTCATATAAATTAAAATTTTTAAAAAATCCAAAAAAATCGAAGAAAGTTTCAATTAAATTTGCTAAAATTTCGTTCATAAAAATTAAAATTTTTTAAAAAATATACAAAAATTGAAGATAGTTTCAATTGAATTTGCTAAAATTTCGATCATAAAAATTAAAATTTGTAAAAAATCCAAAAAATCGAAGATAGTTCCGATTAAATTTGCTAAAATTTCGTTCATAAAAATTAAAATTTGTAAAAAAATCCAAAAAAATCGAAGAAAGTTTCAATTAAATTTGCTAAAATTTCGTTCATAAAAAATAAAATTTTTGAAAATATCCAAAAAAATCGAAGATAGTTTCAATTGAATTTGCTAAAATTTCGTTCATAAAAAATAAAATTTGAAAAAAAATCCAAAAAATCGAAGATAGTTTCAATTGAATTTGCTAAAATTTCGTTCTTAAAATTAAAATTTGTAAAAAAATCAAAAAAATCGAAGATTGTTTCAATTGAATTTGCTAAAATTTCGTTCATGAAAATTAAAATTTTAAAAAAATCCAAAAAATCGAAGATAGTTTCAATTGAATTTGCTAAAATTTCGTTCATAAAAATTAAAATTTGTAAAAAAATCCAGAAAAATTAAAGATAGTTTCAATTGAATTTGCTAAAATTTCGATCATAAAAATTAAAATTTGTAAAAAATCTAAAAAAATCGAAGATAGTTCCGATTAAATTTGCTAAAATTTCGTTCATAAAAATTAAAATATGTAAAAAAATCCAAAAAAATCGAAGATAGTTTCAATTGAATTTGCTAAAATTTCGTTCATAAAAATTAAAATTTGTAAAAAATCCAAAAAAATCGAAGATAGTTTCAATTAAATATGCTAAAATTTCGTTCATAAAAATTAAAATTTGTAAAAAATCAAAAAAAATCGAAGATAGTTTCAATTAAATTTGCTAAAATTTCGTTCATAATTATTACAATTTTTTAAAAAATATACAAAAATCGAAGATAGTTTCAATTGAATTTGCTAAATTTTCGATCATAAAAATTAAAATTTGTAAAAAATCCAAAAAAATCGAAGATAGTTTCAATTAAATTTGCTAAAATTTCGTTCATAAAAATTAAAATTTTTGAAGAAATCCAAAAAAATCGAAGATAGTTTCAATTGAATTTGCTAAAATTTCGTTCATAAAAATTAAAATTTGTAAAAAAATCCAAAAACATCGAAGATAGTTTCAATTAAATTTGCTAAATTTTCGTTCATAAAAATTAAAATTTGTAAAAAAATCCAAAAAAATCGAAGATTGTTTCAATTGAATTTGCTAAAATTTCGTTCATAAAAATTAAAATTTTTAAAAAATCCAAAAAAATCGAAGATAGTTTCAATTGAATTTGCTAAAATTTCGTTCATAAAAATTAAAATTTGTAAAAAAATCTACAAAAATTGAAGATAGTTTCAATTGAATTTGCTAAAATTTCGATCATAAAAATTAAAATTTGTAAAAAATCCAAAAAAATCGAAGATAGTTCCGATTAAATTTGCTAAAATTTCGTTCATAAAAATTAAAATTTTTTAAAAAATATACAAAAATTGAAGATAGTTTCAATTGAATTTGCTAAAATTTCGATCATAAAAATTAAAATTTGTAAAAAATCCAAAAAAATCGAAGATAGTTCCGATTAAATTTGCTAAAATTTCGTTCATAAAAATTAAAATTTGTAAAAAAATCCAAAAAAATCGAAGAAAGTTTCAATTAAATTTGCTAAAATTTCGTTCATAAAAAATAAAATTTTTGAAAATATCCAAAAAAATCGAAGATAGTTTCAATTGAATTTGCTAAAATTTCGTTCATAAAAAATAAAATTTGAAAAAAAATCCAAAAAATCGAAGATAGTTTCAATTGAATTTGCTAAAATTTCGTTCTTAAAATTAAAATTTGTAAAAAAATCAAAAAAATCGAAGATTGTTTCAATTGAATTTGCTAAAATTTCGTTCATGAAAATTAAAATTTTAAAAAAATCCAAAAAATCGAAGATAGTTTCAATTGAATTTGCTAAAATTTCGTTCATAAAAATTAAAATTTGTAAAAAAATCCAGAAAAATTAAAGATAGTTTCAATTAAATTTGCTAAAATTTCGATCATAAAAATTAAAATTTGTAAAAAATCTAAAAAAATCGAAGATAGTTCCGATTAAATTTGCTAAAATTTCGTTCATAAAAATTAAAATATGTAAAAAAATCCAAAAAAATCGAAGATAGTTTCAATTGAATTTGCTAAAATTTCGTTCATAAAAATTAAAATTTGTAAAAAAATCGAAGATAGGTTCAAATAAATTTGCTAAAATTTCGTTCATAAAAATTAAAATTTGTAAAAAATCCCAAAAAATCGAAGATAGTTTCAATTAAATTTGCTAAAATTTCGTTCATAATTATTAAAATTTTTTAAAAAATATACAAAAATCGAAGATAGTTTCAATTGAATTTGCTAAATTTTCGATCATAAAAATTAAAATTTGTAAAAAATCCAAAAAAATCGAAGATAGTTCCGATTAAATTTGCTAAAATTTCGTTCATAAAAATTAAAATTTGTAAAAAAATCCACAAAAATCGAGAATAGTTTCAATTAAATTTGCTAAAATTTCGTTCATAAAAATTAAAATTTGTAAAAAATTTCAAAAAAATCGAAGATAGTTTCAATTAAATTTGCTAAAATTTCGTTCATAAAAATTAAAATATTTAAAAAAATCCAAAAAAATCGAAGATAGTTTCAATTGAATTTGCTAAAATTTCGTTCATAAAAATTAAAATTTGTAAAAAAATCCAAAAAAATCGAAGATAGGTTCAATAAAATTTGCTAAAATTTCGTTCATAAAAATTAAAATTTGTAAAAAATCCAAAAAAATGGAAGATAGTTTCAATTAAATTTGCTAAAATTTCGTTCATAAAAATTAAAATTTTTAAAAAATCCAAAAAAATCGAAGAAAGTTTCAATTAAATTTGCTAAAATTTCGTTCATAAAAATTAAAATTTGTAAAAAAATCCAAAAAAATCGAAGATAGGTTCAATAAAATTTGCTAAAATTTCGTTCATAAAAATTAAAATTTTTAAAAAATCCAAAAAAATCGAAGAAAGTTTCAATTAAATTTGCTAAAATTTCGTTCATAAAAATTAAAATTTTTTAAAAAATATACAAAAATTGAAGATAGTTTCAATTGAATTTGCTAAAATTTCGATCATAAAAATTAAAATTTGTAAAAAATCCAAAAAAATCGAAGATAGTTCCGATTAAATTTGCTAAAATTTCGTTCATAAAAATTAAAATTTGTAAAAAAATCCAAAAAATCGAAGAAAGTTTCAATTAAATTTGCTAAAATTTCGTTCATAAAAAATAAAATTTTTGAAAATATCCAAAAAAATCGAAGATAGTTTCAATTGAATTTGCTAAAATTTCGTTCATAAAAAATAAAATTTGAAAAAAAATCCAAAAAATCGAAGATAGTTTCAATTGAATTTGCTAAAATTTCGTTCTTAAAATTAAAATTTGTAAAAAAATCGAAGATTGTTTCAATTGAATTTGCTAAAATTTCGTTCATGAAAATTAAAATTTTAAAAAAATCCAAAAAATCGAAGATAGTTTCAATTGAATTTGCTAAAATTTCGTTCATAAAAATTAAAATTTGTAAAAAAATCCAGAAAAATTAAAGATAGTTTCAATTGAATTTGCTAAAATTTCGATCATAAAAATTAAAATTTGTAAAAAATCTAAAAAAATCGAAGATAGTTCCGATTAAATTTGCTAAAATTTCGTTCATAAAAATTAAAATATGTAAAAAAATCCAAAAAAATCGAAGATAGTTTCAATTGAATTTGCTAAAATTTCGTTCATAAAAATTAAAATTTGTAAAAAATCCAAAAAAATCGAAGATAGTTTCAATTAAATTTGCTAAAATTTCGTTCATAAAAATTAAAATTTGTAAAAAATCAAAAAAAATCGAAGATAGTTTCAATCAAATTTGCTAAAATTTCGTTCATAATTATTACAATTTTTTAAAAAATATACAAAAATCGAAGATAGTTTCAATTGAATTTGCTAAATTTTCGATCATAAAAATTAAAATTTGTAAAAAATCCAAAAAAATCGAAGATAGTTTCAATTAAATTTGCTAAAATTTCGTTCATAAAAATTAAAATTTTTGAAGAAATCCAAAAAAATCGAAGATAGTTTCAATTGAATTTGCTAAAATTTCGTTCATAAAAATTAAAATTTGTAAAAAAATCCAAAAAAATCGAAGATAGTTTCAATTAAATTTGCTAAATTTTCGTTCATAAAAATTAAAATTTGTAAAAAAATCCAAAAAAATCGAAGATTGTTTCAATTGAATTTGCTAAAATTTCGTTCATAAAAATTAAAATTTTTAAAAAATCCAAAAAAATCGAAGATAGTTTCAATTGAATTTGCTAAAATTTCGTTCATAAAAATTAAAATTTGTAAAAAAATCTACAAAAATTGAAGATAGTTTCAATTGAATTTGCTAAAATTTCGATCATAAAAATTAAAATTTGTAAAAAATCCAAAAAAATCGAAGATAGTTTCAATTGAATTTGCTAAAATTTCGTTCATAAAAATTAAAATTTGTAAAAAAATCCACAAAAATTAAAGATAGTTTCAATTGAATTTGCTAAAATTTCGATCATAAAAATTAAAATTTGTAAAAAATCTAAAAAAATCGAAGATAGTTCCGATTAAATTTGCTAAAATTTCGTTCATAAAAATTAAAATTTGTAAAAAATTTCAAAAAAATCGAAGATAGTTTCAATTAAATTTGCTAAAATTTCGTTCATAAAAATTAAAATATTTAAAAAAATCCAAAAAAATCGAAGATAGTTTCAATTGAATTTGCTAAAGTTTTGTTCATAAAAATTAAAATTTGTAAAAAAATCGAAGATAGGTTCAAATAAATTTGCTAAAATTTCGTTCATAAAAATTAAAATTTGTAAAAAATCCCAAAAAATCGAAGATAGTTTCAATTAAATTTGCTAAAATTTCGTTCATAAAAATTAAAATTTTTTAAAAAATATACAAAAATCGAAGATAGTTTCAATTGAATTTGCTAAAATTTCGATCATAAAAATTAAAATTTGTAAAAAATCCAAAAAAATCGAAGATAGTTTCAATTGAATTTGCTAAAATTTCGTTCATAAAAATTAAAATTTGTAAAAAAATCCAAAAAAATCGAAGATAGTTTCAATTAAATTTGCTAAAATTTCGTTCATAAAAATTAAAATTTTGTAAAAAATCCAAAAAAATCGAAGATAGTTCCGATTAAATTTGCTAAAATTTCGTTTATAAAAATTAAAATTTGTAAAAAATCCAAAAAAATCAAAGATAGTTTCAATTAAATTTGCTAAAATTTCGTTCATAATTATTAAAATTTTTTAAAAAATATACAAAAATCGAAGATAGTTTCAATTGAATTTGCTAAATTTTCGATCATAAAAATTAAAATTTGTAAAAAATCCAAAAAAATCGAAGATAGTTTCAATTGAATTTGCTAAAATTTCGTTCATAAAAATTAAAATATTTAAAAAAATCCAAAAAAATCGAAGATAGTTTCAATTGAATTTGCTAAAATTTCGTTCATAAAAATTAAAATTTGTAAAAAAATCCAAAAAAATCGAAGATAGTTTCAATTAAATTTGCTAAAATTTCGTTCATAAAAATTAAAATTTTGTAAAAAATCCAAAAAAATCGAAGATAGTTCCGATTAAATTTGCTAAAATTTCGTTCATAAAAATTAAAATTTGTAAAAAATCCAAAAAAATCGAAGATAGTTTCAATTAAATTTGCTAAAATTTCGTTCATAATTATTAAAATTTTTTAAAAAATATACAAAAATCGAAGATAGTTTCAATTGAATTTGCTAAATTTTCGATCATAAAAATTAAAATTTGTAAAAAATCCAAAAAAATCGAAGATAGTTCCGATTAAATTTGCTAAAATTTCGTTCATAAAAATTAAAATTTGTAAAAAAATCCACAAAAATCGAGAATAGTTTCAATTAAATTTGCTAAAATTTCGTTCATAAAAATTAAAATTTGTAAAAAATTTCAAAAAAATCGAAGATAGTTTCAATTAAATTTGCTAAAATTTCGTTCATAAAAATTAAAATATTTAAAAAAATCCAAAAAAATCGAAGATAGTTTCAATTGAATTTGCTAAAATTTCGTTCATAAAAATTAAAATTTGTAAAAAAATCCAAAAAAATCGAAGATAGGTTCAATAAAATTTGCTAAAATTTCGTTCATAAAAATTAAAATTTGTAAAAAATCCAAAAAAATGGAAGATAGTTTCAATTAAATTTGCTAAAATTTCGTTCATAAAAATTAAAATTTTTAAAAAATCCAAAAAAATCGAAGAAAGTTTCAATTAAATTTGCTAAAATTTCGTTCATAAAAATTAAAATTTGTAAAAAAATCCAAAAAAATCGAAGATAGGTTCAATAAAATTTGCTAAAATTTCGTTCATAAAAATTAAAATTTTTAAAAAATCCAAAAAAATCGAAGAAAGTTTCAATTAAATTTGCTAAAATTTCGTTCATAAAAATTAAAATTTTTTAAAAAATATACAAAAATTGAAGATAGTTTCAATTGAATTTGCTAAAATTTCGATCATAAAAATTAAAATTTGTAAAAAATCCAAAAAAATCGAAGATAGTTCCGATTAAATTTGCTAAAATTTCGTTCATAAAAATTAAAATTTGTAAAAAAATCCAAAAAAATCGAAGAAAGTTTCAATTAAATTTGCTAAAATTTCGTTCATAAAAAATAAAATTTTTGAAAATATCCAAAAAAATCGAAGATAGTTTCAATTGAATTTGCTAAAATTTCGTTCATAAAAAATAAAATTTGAAAAAAAATCCAAAAAATCGAAGATAGTTTCAATTGAATTTGCTAAAATTTCGTTCTTAAAATTAAAATTTGTAAAAAAATCGAAGATTGTTTCAATTGAATTTGCTAAAATTTCGTTCATGAAAATTAAAATTTTAAAAAAATCCAAAAAATCGAAGATAGTTTCAATTGAATTTGCTAAAATTTCGTTCATAAAAATTAAAATTTGTAAAAAAATCCAGAAAAATTAAAGATAGTTTCAATTGAATTTGCTAAAATTTCGATCATAAAAATTAAAATTTGTAAAAAATCTAAAAAAATCGAAGATAGTTCCGATTAAATTTGCTAAAATTTCGTTCATAAAAATTAAAATATGTAAAAAAATCCAAAAAAATCGAAGATAGTTTCAATTGAATTTGCTAAAATTTCGTTCATAAAAATTAAAATTTGTAAAAAATCCAAAAAAATCGAAGATAGTTTCAATTAAATTTGCTAAAATTTCGTTCATAAAAATTAAAATTTGTAAAAAATCAAAAAAAATCGAAGATAGTTTCAATTAAATTTGCTAAAATTTCGTTCATAATTATTACAATTTTTTAAAAAATATACAAAAATCGAAGATAGTTTCAATTGAATTTGCTAAATTTTCGATCATAAAAATTAAAATTTGTAAAAAATCCAAAAAAATCGAAGATAGTTTCAATTAAATTTGCTAAAATTTCGTTCATAAAAATTAAAATTTTTGAAGAAATCCAAAAAAATCGAAGATAGTTTCAATTGAATTTGCTAAAATTTCGTTCATAAAAATTAAAATTTGTAAAAAAATCCAAAAAAATCGAAGATAGTTTCAATTAAATTTGCTAAATTTTCGTTCATAAAAATTAAAATTTGTAAAAAAATCCAAAAAAATCGAAGATTGTTTCAATTGAATTTGCTAAAATTTCGTTCATAAAAATTAAAATTTTTAAAAAATCCAAAAAAATCGAAGATTGTTTCAATTGAATTTGCTAAAATTTCGTTCATAAAAATTAAAATTTGTAAAAAAATCTACAAAAATTGAAGATAGTTTCAATTGAATTTGCTAAAATTTCGATCATAAAAATTAAAATTTGTAAAAAATCCAAAAAAATCGAAGATAGTTTCAATTGAATTTGCTAAAATTTCGTTCATAAAAATTAAAATTTGTAAAAAAATCCACAAAAATTAAAGATAGTTTCAATTGAATTTGCTAAAATTTCGATCATAAAAATTAAAATTTGTAAAAAATCTAAAAAAATCGAAGATAGTTCCGATTAAATTTGCTAAAATTTCGTTCATAAAAATTAAAATTTGTAAAAAATTTCAAAAAAATCGAAGATAGTTTCAATTAAATTTGCTAAAATATCGTTCATAAAAATTAAAATATTTAAAAAAATCCAAAAAAATCGAAGATAGTTTCAATTGAATTTGCTAAAGTTTTGTTCATAAAAATTAAAATTTGTAAAAAAATCCAAAAAAATCGAAGATAGGTTCAAATTAATTTGCTAAAATTTCGTTCATAAAAATTAAAATTTGTAAAAAATCCCAAAAAATCGAAGATAGTTTCAATTAAATTTGCTAAAATTTCGTTCATAAAAATTAAAATTTTTTAAAAAATATACAAAAATCGAAGATAGTTTCAATTGAATTTGCTAAAATTTCGATCATAAAAATTAAAATTTGTAAAAAATCCAAAAAAATCGAAGATAGTTTCAATTGAATTTGCTAAAATTTCGTTCATAAAAATTAAAATTTGTAAAAAAATCCAAAAAAATCGAAGATAGTTTCAATTAAATTTGCTAAAATTTCGTTCATAAAAATTAAAATTTTGTAAAAAATCCAAAAAAATCGAAGATAGTTCCGATTAAATTTGCTAAAATTTCGTTCATAAAAATTAAAATTTGTAAAAAATCCAAAAAAATCGAAGATAGTTTCAATTAAATTTGCTAAAATTTCGATCATAAAAATTAAAATTTGTAAAAAATCCAAAAAAATCGAAGATAGTTTCAATTAAATTTGCTAAAATTTCGTTCATAAAAATTAAAATTTGTAAAAAATCCAAAAAAATCGAAGATAGTTTCAATTAAATTTGCTAAAATTTCGTTCATAATTATTAAAATTTTTTAAAAAATATACAAAAATGGAAGATAGTTTCAATTGAATTTGCTAAATTTTCGATCATAAAAATTAAAATTTGTAAAAAATCCAAAAAAATCGAAGATAGTTTCAATTGAATTTGCTAAAATTTCGTTCATAAAAATTAAAATATTCAAAAAAATCCAAAAAAATCGAAGATAGTTTCAATTGAATTTGCTAAAATTTCGTTCATAAAAATTAAAATTTGTAAAAAAATCCAAAAAAATCGAAGATAGGTTTAATAAAATTTGCTAAAATTTCGTTCATAAAAATTAAAATTTGTAAAAAATCCAAAAAAATGGAAGATAGTTTCAATTAAATTTGCTAAAATTTCGTTCATAAAAATTAAAATTTTTAAAAAATCCAAAAAAATCGAAGAAAGTTTCAATTAAATTTGCTAAAATTTCGTTCATAAAAATTAAAATTTGTAAAAAAATCCAAAAAAATCGAAGATAGGTTCAATAAAATTTGCTAAAATTTCGTTCATAAAAATTAAAATTTTTAAAAAATCCAAAAAAATCGAAGAAAGTTTCAATTAAATTTGCTAAAATTTCGTTCATAAAAATTAAAATTTTTTAAAAAATATTCAAAAATTGAAGATAGTTTCAATTGAATTTGCTAAAATTTCGATCATAAAAACTAAAATTTGTAAAAAATCCAAAAAAATCGAAGATAGTTCCGATTAAATTTGCTAAAATTTCGTTCATAAAAATTAAAATTTGTAAAAAAATCCAAAAAAATCGAAGAAAGTTTCAATTAAATTTGCTAAAATTTCGTTCTTAAAATTAAAATTTGTAAAAAAATCAAAAAAATCGAAGATTGTTTCAATTGAATTTGCTAAAATTTCGTTCATGAAAATTAAAATTTTAAAAAAATCCAAAAAATCGAAGATAGTTTCAATTGAATTTGCTAAAATTTCGTTCATAAAAATTAAAATTTGTAAAAAAATCCAGAAAAATTAAAGATAGTTTCAATTGAATTTGCTAAAATTTCGATCATAAAAATTAAAATTTGTAAAAAATCTAAAAAAATCGAAGATAGTTCCGATTAAATTTGCTAAAATTTCGTTCATAAAAATTAAAATATGTAAAAAAATCCAAAAAAATCGAAGATAGTTTCAATTAAATTTGCTAAATTTTCGTTCATAAAAATTAAAATTTGTAAAAAAATCCAAAAAAATCGAAGATTGTTTCAATTGAATTTGCTAAAATTTCGTTCATAAAAATTAAAATTTTTAAAAAATCCAAAAAAATCGAAGATAGTTTCAATTGAATTTGCTAAAATTTCGTTCATAAAAATTAAAATTTGTAAAAAATCTACAAAAATTGAAGATAGTTTCAATTGAATTTGCTAAAATTTCGATCATAAAAATTAAAATTTGTAAAAACTCTACAAAAATCGAAGATAGTTCCGATT
>CAWVQI010000499.1:0-37276 GCA_963932335.1 Andrena marginata
TTAAAATTTGTAAAAAAATCCAAAAAAATCGAAGATAGCTTAAATTAAATTTGCTAAAATTTAGTTCATAAAACTTAAAAATTTAAAGAAAATCCAAAAAAATCGAAGATAGTTTCCATTATATTTGCTAAAATGTCGTACATAAAAATTAATATTTGTAAAAAAATCCAAAAAAATAGAAGATAGCTTAAATTAAATTTGCTAAATTTAGTTCATAAAACTTAAAATTTTAAGAAAATCCAAAAAAATCAAAGATAGTTTCAATTAAATTTGCTAAAATTTCGTTCATAAAAATAAAAATTTTAAAAAAATCCAAAAAAATCGAAGATAGTTTCAATTAAATTTGCTAAAATTTCGTTCATAAAAATTAAAATTTGTATAAAAATCCAAAAAAATCGAAGATAGTTTCAATTATATTTGCTAAAATGTCCTACATAAAAATTAATATTTGTAAAAAAATAGAAGATAGCTTAAATTAAATTTGCTAAAATTTAGTTCATAAAACTTAAAATTTTAAGAAAATCCAAAAAAATCAAAGATAGTTTCAATTAAATTTGCTAAAATTTCGTTCATAAAAATAAAAATTTAAAAAAATCCAAAAAATCGAAGATAGTTTCAGTTAAATTTGCTAAAATTTCGTTCATAAAAATTAAAATTTGTAAAAAAATCCCAAAAAATCGAAGATAGCTTAAAATAAATTTGCTAAAATTTAGTTCATAAAAATTAAAATTTGTATAAAAATCCAAAAAAATCGAAGATAGCTTAAATTAAATTTGCTAAAATTTAGTTCATAAAACTTAAAATTTTAAGAAAATCCAAAAAAATCATAGATAGTTTCAATTAAATTTGCTAAAATTTCGTTCAGAAAAATAAAAATTTTAAAAAAAATCCAAAGAAATCGAAGATAGTTTCAATTAAATTTGCTAAAATTTCGTTCATAAAAATTAAAATTTGTAAGAAAATAAAAAAAAATCGAAGATGGCTTAAATTAAATTTGCTAAAATTTAGTTCATAAAAATTAAAATTTGTAAAAAAATCCAAAATAATCGAAGATAGTTTCGATTAAATTTGCTAAAATTTCGTTCATAAAAATAAAAATTTGTAAAAAAATCCAAAAAAATCGAAGATAGTTTCAATTAAATTTGCTAAAATGTCGTCCATAAAAATTAATATTTGTAAAAAAATCCAAAAAAATAGAAGATAGCTTAAATTAAATTTGCTAAAATTTAGTTCATAAAACTTAAAATTTTAAGAAAATCCAAAAAAATCAAAGATAGTTTCAATTAAATTTGCTAAAATTTCGTTCATAAAAATAAAAATTTTAAAAAAATCCAAAAAAATCGAAGATAGTTTCAATTAAATTTGCTAAAATTTCGTTCATAAAAATTAAAATTTGTATAAAAATCCAAAAAAATCGAAGATAGTTTCCATTATATTTGCTAAAATGTCGTACATAAAAATTAATATTTGTAAAAAAATCCAAAAAAATAGAAGATAGCTTAAATTAAATTTGCTAAAATTTAGTTCATAAAACTTAAATTTTAAGAAAATCCAAAAAAATCAAAGATAGTTTCAATTAAATTTCCTAAAATTTCGTTCATAAAAATAAAAATTTTAAAAAAATCCAAAAAAATCGAAGATAGTTTCAATTAAATTTGCTAAAATTTCGTTCATAAAAATTAAACTTTGTAAGAAAATAAAAAAAAATCGAAGATAGCTTAAATTAAATTTGCTAAAATTTAGTTCATAAAACTTAAAAATTTAAAGAAAATCCAAAAAATCAAAGATAGTTTCAATTAAATTTGCTAAAATTTCGTTCATAAAAATTAAAATTTGTAAAAAAATCCAAAAAAATCCAATATAGTTTCAATTAAATTTGCTAAAATTTCGTTCATAAAAATTAAAATTTGTAAAAAAATCCAAAAAAACCGAAGATAGTTTCAATTAAATTTGCTAAAATTTCGTTCATAAAAATAAAAATTTTAAAAAAATCCAAAAAAACGAAGATAGTTTCCATTAAATTTGCTAAAATTTCGTTCATAAAAATTAAAATTTGTATAAAAATCCAAAAAAATCGAAGATAGTTTCAATTATATTTGCTAAAATGTCGTACATAAAAATTAATATTTGTAAAAAAATAGAAGATAGCTTAAATTAAATTTGCTAAAATTTAGTTCATAAAACTTAAAATTTTAAGAAAATCCAAAAAAATCAAAGATAGTTTCAAATAAATTTGCTAAAATTTCGTTCATAAAAATAAAAATTTTAAAAAAATCCAAAAAATCGAAGATAGTTTCAATTAAATTTGCTAAAATTTCGTTCATAAAAATTAAAATTTGTAAAAAAATCCAAAAAATCGAAGATAGCTTAAAATAAATTTGCTAAAATTTAGTTCATAAAAATTAAAATTTGTATAAAAATCCAAAAAAATCGAAGATAGCTTAAATTAAATTTGCTAAAATTTAGTTCATAAAACTTAAAATTTTAAGAAAATCCAAAAAAATCATAGATAGTTTCAATTAAATTTGCTAAAATTTCGTTCAGAAAAATAAAAATTTTAAAAAAATCCAAAGAAATCGAAGATAGTTTCAATTAAATTTGCTAAAATTTCGTTCATAAAAATTAAAATTTGTAAGAAAATCAAAAAAAAATCGAAGATAGCTTAAATTAAATTTGCTAAAATTTAGTTCATAAAAATTAAAATTTGTAAAAAAATCCAAAATAATCGAAGATAGTTTCGATTAAATTTGCTAAAATTTCGTTCATAAAAATAAAAATTTGTAAAAAAATCCAAAAAAATCGAAGATAGTTTCAATTAAATTTGCTAAAATGTCGTCCATAAAAATTAATATTTGTAAAAAAATCCAAAAAAATAGAAGATAGCTTAAATTAAATTTGCTAAAATTTAGTTCATAAAACTTAAAATTTTAAGAAAATCCAAAAAAATCAAAGATAGTTTCAATTAAATTTGCTAAAATTTCGTTCATAAAAATAAAAATTTTAAAAAAATCCAAAAAAATCGAAGATAGTTTCAATTAAATTTGCTAAAATTTCGTTCATAAAAATTAAAATTTGTATAAAAATCCAAAAAAATCGAAGATAGTTTCAATTATATTTGCTAAAATGTCGTACATAAAAATTAATATTTGTAAAAAAATCCAAAAAAATAGAAGATAGCTTAAATTAAATTTGCTAAAATTTAGTTCATAAAACTTAAAATTTGTAAAAAAATGCAAAAAAATCGAAGATAGTTTCAATTAAATTTGCTAAAATTTCGTTCATAAAAATCAAAATTTGTAAAAAAATCCAAAAAAATTGAAGATAGTTTCAATTAAATTTGCCAAAATTTCGTTCATAAAAATTAAAATTTGTAAAAAAATTCAAAAAAATGGAAGATAGTTACAATTAAGTTTGCTAAAATTTCATTCATAAAAAATAAAATTTGTAAAAAAAACCAAAAAAATCGAAGATAGTTTCAATTAAATTTGCTAAAATGTCGTCCATAAAAATTAATATTTGTAAAAAAATCCAAAAAAATAGAAGATAGCTTAAATTAAATTTGCTAAAGTTTAGTTCATAAAACTTAAAAATTTTAAGAAAATCCAAAAAAATCAAAGATAGTTTCAATTAAATTTGCTAAAATTTCGTTCATAAAAATTAAAATTTTAAAAAAATCCAAAAAAATCGAAGATAGCTTAAATTAAATTTGCTAAAATTTAGTTCATAAAACTTAAAAATTTAAAGAAAATCCAAAAAAATCGAAGATAGTTTCAATTAAGTTTGCTAAAATTTCATTCATAAAAATTAAAATTTGTATAAAAATCCAAAAAAATCGAAGATAGTTTCCATTATATTTGCTAAAATGTCGTACATAAAAATTAATATTTGTAAAAAAATCCAAAAAAATAGAAGATAGCTTAAATTAAATTTGCTAAAATTTAGTTCATAAAACTTAAAATTTTAAGAAAATCCAAAAAAATCAAAGATAGTTTCAATTAAATTTGCTAAAATTTCGTTCATAAAAATAAAAATTTTAAAAAAATCCAAAAAAATCGAAGATAGTTTCAATTAAATTTGCTAAAATTTCGTTCATAAAAATTAAAATTTGTATAAAAATCCAAAAAAATCGAAGATAGTTTCAATTATATTTGCTAAAATGTCGTACATAAAAATTAATATTTGTAAAAAAATAGAAGATAGCTTAAATTAAATTTGCTAAAATTTAGTTCATAAAACTTAAAATTTTAAGAAAATCCAAAAAAATCAAAGATAGTTTCAAATAAATTTGCTAAAATTTCGTTCATAAAAATAAAAATTTTAAAAAAATCCAAAAAATCGAAGATAGTTTCAATTAAATTTGCTAAAATTTCGTTCATAAAAATTAAAATTTGTAAAAAAATCCCAAAAAATCGAAGATAGCTTAAAATAAATTTGCTAAAATTTAGTTCATAAAAATTAAAATTTGTATAAAAATCCAAAAAAATCGAAGATAGCTTAAATTAAATTTGCTAAAATTTAGTTCATAAAACTTAAAATTTTAAGAAAATCCAAAAAAATCATAGATAGTTTCAATTAAATTTGCTAAAATTTCGTTCAGAAAAATAAAAATTTTAAAAAAATGCAAAGAAATCGAAGATAGTTTCAATTAAATTTGCTAAAATTTCGTTCATAAAAATTAAAATTTGTAAGAAAATCAAAAAAAAATCGAAGATAGCTTAAATTAAATTTGCTAAAATTTAGTTCATAAAAATTAAAATTTGTAAAAAAATCCAAAATAATCGAAGATAGTTTCGATTAAATTTGCTAAAATTTCGTTCATAAAAATAAAAATTTGTAAAAAAATCCAAAAAAATCGAAGATAGTTTCAATTAAATTTGCTAAAATGTCGTCCATAAAAATTAATATTTGTAAAAAAATCCAAAAAAATAGAAGATAGCTTAAATTAAATTTGCTAAAATTTAGTTCATAAAACTTAAAATTTTAAGAAAATCCAAAAAAATCAAAGATAGTTTCAATTAAATTTGCTAAAATTTCGTTCATAAAAATAAAAATTTTAAAAAAATCCAAAAAAATCGAAGATAGTTTCAATTAAATTTGCTAAAATTTCGTTCATAAAAATTAAAATTTGTATAAAAATCCAAAAAAATCGAAGATAGTTTCAATTATATTTGCTAAAATGTCGTACATAAAAATTAATATTTGTAAAAAAATCCAAAAAAATAGAAGATAGCTTAAATTAAATTTGCTAAAATTTAGTTCATAAAACTTAAAATTTTAAGAAAATCCAAAAAAATCAAAGATAGTTTCAATTAAATTTGCTAAAATTTCGTTCATAAAAATAAAAATTTTAAAAAAATCCAAAAAAATCGAAGATAGTTTCAATTAAATTTGCTAAAATTTCGTTCATAAAAATTAAACTTTGTAAAAAAATCCAAAAAAATCCAATATAGTTTCAATTAAATTTGCTAAAATTTCGTTCATAAAAATTAAAATTTGTAAAAAAATCCAAAAAAACCGAAGATAGTTTCAATTAAATTTGCTAAAATTTCGTTCATAAAAATAAAAATTTTAAAAAAATCCAAAAAAAACGAAGATAGTTTCCATTAAATTTGCTAAAATTTCGTTCATAAAAATTAAAATTTGTAAAAAAATCCAAAAAAATCCAATATAGTTTCAATTAAATTTGCTAAAATTTCGTTCATAAAAATTAAAATTGTAAGAAAATCCAAAAAATTCGAAGACAGCTTAAATTAAATTTGCTAAAATTTAGTTCATAAAAATTAAAATTTGTAAAAAAATCCAAAATAATCGAAGATAGTTTCGATTAAATTTGCTAAAATTTCGTTCATAAAAATAAAAATTTGTCAAAAAATCAAAAAAAATCGAAGATAGTTTCAATTAAATTTGCTAAAATTTCGTTAATAAAAATCAAAATTTGTAAAAAAATCCAAAAAAATCGAAGATAGTTTCAATTAAATTTGCCAAAATTTCGTTCATAAAAATTAAAATTTGTAAAAAAATTCAAAAAAATCGAAGATAGTTACAATTAAGTTTGCTAAAATTTCATTCATCAAAAATAAAATTTGTAAAAAAATCCCAAAAAATCGAAGATAGTTTCAATTAAATTTGCTAAAATTTCGTTCATAAAAATTAAAATTTGTAAAAAAATCCAAAAAAATCGAAGATAGCTTAAATTAAATTTGATAAAATTTAGTTCATAAAACTTAAAATTTTAAGAAAATCCAAAAAAATCAAAGATAGTTTCAATTAAATTTGCTAAAATTACGTTCATAAAAATAAAAATTTGTAAAAAAATCCAAAAAAATCGAAGATAGTTTCAATTAAATTTGCTAAAATGTCGTCCATAAAAATTAATATTTGTAAAAAAATCCAAAAAAATAGAAGATAGCTTAAATTAAATTTGCTAAAGTTTAGTTCATAAAACTTAAAAATTTTAAGAAAATCCAAAAAAATCAAAGATAGTTTCAATTAAATTTGCTAAAATTTCGTTCATAAAAATAAAAATTTTAAAAAAATCCAAAAAAATCGAAGATAGCTTAAATTAAATTTGCTAAAATTTAGTTCATAAAACTTAAAAATTTAAAGAAAATCCAAAAAAATCGAAGATAGTTTCAATTAAGTTTGCTAAAATTTCATTCATAAAAATTAAAATTTGTATAAAAATCCAAAAAAATCGAAGATAGTTTCCATTATATTTGCTAAAATGTCGTACATAAAAATTAATATTTTTAAAAAAATCCCAAAAAATAGAAGATAGCTTAAAAAAAAATTTGCTAAAATTTAGTTCATAAAACTTAAAATTTTAAGAAAATCCAAAAAAATCAAAGATTGTTTCAATTAAATTTGCTAAAATTTCGTTCATAAAAATAAAAATTTTAAAAAAATCCAAAAAAATCGAAGATAGTTTCAATTAAATTTGCTAAAATTTCGTTCATAAAAATTAAAATTTGTATAAAAATCCAAAAAAATCGAAGATAGTTTCAATTATATTTGCTAAAATGTCCTACATAAAAATTAATATTTGTAAAAAAATAGAAGATAGCTTAAATTAAATTTGCTAAAATTTAGTTCATAAAACTTAATATTTTAAGAAAATCCAAAAAAATCAAAGATAGTTTCAATTAAATTTGCTAAAATTTCGTTCATAAAAATAAAAATTTTAAAAAAATCCAAAAAATCGAAGATAGTTTCAATTAAATTTGCTAAAATTTCGTTCATAAAAATTAAAATTTGTAAAAAAATCCCAAAAAATCGAAGATAGCTTAAAATAAATTTGCTAAAATTTAGTTCATAAAAATTAAAATTTGTATAAAAATCCAAAAAAATCGAAGATAGCTTAAATTAAATTTGCTAAAATTTAGTTCATAAAACTTAAAATTTTAAGAAAATCCAAAAAAATCATAGATAGTTTCAATTAAATTTGCTAAAATTTCGTTCATAAAAATAAAAATTTTAAAAAAATCCAAAAAAATCGAAGATAGTTTAAATTAAATTTGCTAAAATTTCGTTCATAAAAATAAAAATTTGTAAAAAAATCAAAAAAAATCGTATATAGTTTCAATTAAATTTGCTAAAATTTCGTTCATAAAAATTAAAATTTGTAAAAAAATCCAAAAAAATCGAAGATAGCTTAAATTAAATTTGCTAAAATTTAGTTCATAAAACTTAAAAATTTAAAGAAAATCCAAAAAAATCGAAGATAGTTTCCATTATATTTGCTAAAATGTCGTACATAAAAATTAATATTTGTAAAAAAATCCAAAAAAATAGAAGATAGCTTAAATTAAATTTGCTAAAATTTAGTTCATAAAACTTAAAATTTTAAGAAAATCCAAAAAAATCAAAGATAGTTTCAATTAAATTTGCTAAAATTTCGTTCATAAAAATAAAAATTTTAAAAAAATCCAAAAAAATCGAAGATAGTTTCAATTAAATTTGATTTCGTTCATAAAAATTAAAATTTGTATAAAAATCCAAAAAAATCGAAGATAGTTTCAATTAAATTTGCTAAAATTTCGTTCATAAAAATTAAACTTTGTAAAAAAATCCAAAAAAATCCAATATAGTTTCAATTAAATTTGCTAAAATTTCGTTCATAAAAATTAAAATTTGTAAAAAAATCCAAAAAAACCGAAGATAGTTTCAATTAAATTTGCTAAAATTTCGTTCATAAAAATAAAAATTTTAAAAAAATCCAAAAAAACGAAGATAGTTTCCATTAAATTTGCTAAAATTTCGTTCATAAAAATTAAAATTTGTAAAAAAATCCAAAAAAATCCAATATAGTTTCAATTAAATTTGCTAAAATTTCGTTCATAAAAATTAAAATTGTAAGAAAATCCAAAAAATTCGAAGACAGCTTAAATTAAATTTGCTAAAATTTAGTTCATAAAAATTAAAATTTGTAAAAAAATCCAAAAAAATCGAAGATAGTTTCAATTAAATTTGCTAAAATGTCGTCCATAAAAATTAATATTTGTAAAAAAATCCAAAAAAATAGAAGATAGCTTAAATTAAATTTGCTAAAGTTTAGTTCATAAAACTTAAAAATTTTAAGAAAATCCAAAAAAATCAAAGATAGTTTCAATTAAATTTGCTAAAATTTCGTTCATAAAAATAATAATTTTAAAAAAATCCAAAAAAATCGAAGATAGCTTAAATTAAATTTGCTAAAATTTAGTTCATAAAACTTAAAAATTTAAAGAAAATCCAAAAAAATCGAAGATAGTTTCAATTAAGTTTGCTAAAATTTCATTCATAAAAATTAAAATTTGTATAAAAATCCAAAAAAATCGAAGATAGTTTCCATTATATTTGCTAAAATGTCGTACATAAAAATTAATATTTGTAAAAAAATCCAAAAAAATAGAAGATAGCTTAAATTAAATTTGCTAAAATTTAGTTCATAAAACTTAAAATTTTAAGAAAATCCAAAAAAATCAAAGATAGTTTCAATTAAATTTGCTAAAATTTCGTTCATAAAAATAAAAATTTTAAAAAAATCCAAAAAAATCGAAGATAGTTTCAATTAAATTTGCTAAAATTTCGTTCATAAAAATTAAAATTTGTATAAAAATCCAAAAAATCGAAGATAGTTTCAATTATATTTGCTAAAATGTCGTACATAAAAATTAATATTTGTAAAAAAATAGAAGATAGCTTAAATTAAATTTGCTAAAATTTAGTTCATAAAACTTAAAATTTTAAGAAAATCCAAAAAAATCAAAGATAGTTTCAAATAAATTTGCTAAAATTTCGTTCATAAAAATAAAAATTTTAAAAAAATCCAAAAAATCGAAGATAGTTTCAATTAAATTTGCTAAAATTTCGTTCATAAAAATTAAAATTTGTAAAAAAATCCCAAAAAATCGAAGATAGCTTAAAATAAATTTGCTAAAATTTAGTTCATAAAAATTAAAATTTGTATAAAAATCCAAAAAAATCGAAGATAGCTTAAATTAAATTTGCTAAAATTTAGTTCATAAAACTTAAAATTTTAAGAAAATCCAAAAAATCATAGATAGTTTCAATTAAATTTGCTAAAATTTCGTTCAGAAAAATAAAAATTTTAAAAAAATCCAAAGAAATCGAAGATAGTTTCAATTAAATTTGCTAAAATTTCGTTCATAAAAATTAAAATTTGTAAGAAAATCAAAAAAAATCGAAGATAGCTTAAATTAAATTTGCTAAAATTTAGTTCATAAAAATTAAAATTTGTAAAAAAATCCAAAATAATCGAAGATAGTTTCGATTAAATTTGCTAAAATTTCGTTCATAAAAATAAAAATTTGTAAAAAAATCCAAAAAAATCGAAGATAGTTTCAATTAAATTTGCTAAAATGTCGTCCATAAAAATTAATATTTGTAAAAAAATCCAGAAAAATAGAAGATAGCTTAAATTAAATTTGCTAAAGTTTAGTTCATAAAAATTAAAAATTTTAAGAAAATCCAAAAAAATCAAAGATAGTTTCAATTAAATTTGCTAAAATTTCGTTCATAAAAATAAAAATTTTAAAAAAATCCAAAAAAATCGAAGATAGCTTAAATTAAATTTGCTAAAATTTAGTTCATAAAACTTAAAAATTTAAAGAAAATCCAAAAAAATGGAAGATAGTTTCAATTAAGTTTGCTAAAATTTCATTCATAAAAATTAAAATTTGTATAAAAATCCAAAAAAATCGAAGATAGTTTCCATTATATTTGCTAAAATGCCGTACATAAAAATTAATATTTGTAAAAAAATCCAAAAAAATAGAAGATTGCTTAAATTAAATTTGCTAAAATTTAGTTCATAAAACTTAAAATTTTAAGAAAATCCAAAAAAATCAAAGATAGTTTCAATTAAATTTGCTAAAATTTCGTTCATAAAAATTAAAATTTGTAAAAAAATCCCAAAAAATCGAAGATAGCTAAAAATAAATTTGCTAAAATTTAGTTCATAAAAATTAAAATTTGTATAAAAATCCAAAAAAATCGAAGATAGCTTAAATTAAATTTGCTAAAATTTAGTTCATAAAACTTAAAATTTTAAGAAAATCCAAAAAAATCATAGATAGTTTCTATTAAATTTGCTAAAATTTCGTTCAGAAAAATAAAAATTTTAAAAAAATCCAAAGAAATCGAAGATAGTTTCAATTAAATTTGCTAAAATTTCGTTCATAAAAATTAAAATTTGTAAGAAAATCAAAAAAAATCGAAGATAGCTTAAATTAAATTTGCTAAAATTTAGTTCATAAAAATTAAAATTTGTAAAAAAATCCAAAATAATCGAAGATAGTTTCGATTAAATTTGCTAAAATTTCGTTCATAAAAATAAAAATTTGTAAATAATCCAAAAAATCGAAGATAGTTTCAATTAAATTTGCTAAAATGTCGTCCATAAAAATTAATATTTGTAAAAAAATCCAAAAAAATAGAAGATAGCTTAAATTAAATTTGCTAAAATTTAGTTCATAAAACTTAAAATTTTAAGAAAATCCAAAAAAATCAAAGATAGTTTCAATTAAATTTGCTAAAATTTCGTTCATAAAAATAAAAATTTTAAAAAAATCCAAAAAAATTGAAGATAGTTTCAATTAAATTTGCTAAAATTTCGTTCATAAAAATTAAAATTTGTATAAAAATCCAAAAAATCGAAGATAGTTTCAATTATATTTGCTAAAATGTCGTACATAAAAATTAATATTTGTAAAAAAAACCAAAAAAATAGAAGATAGCTTAAATTAAATTTGCTTAAATTTAGTTCATAAAACTTAAAATTTTAAGAAAATCCAAAAATCAAAGATAGTTTCAATTAAATTTGCTAAAATTTCGTTCATAAAAATAAAAATTTTAAAAAAATCCATAAAATCGAAGATAGTTTCAATTAAATTTGCTAAAATTTCGTTCATAAAAATTAAAATTTGTAAAAAAATCCAAAAAAATCGAAGATAGCTTAAATTAAATTTGATAAAATTTAGTTCATAAAACTTAAAATTTTAAGAAAATCCAAAAAAATCAAAGATAGTTTCAATTAAATTTGCTAAAATTACGTTCATAAAAATAAAAATTTGTAAAAAAATCCAAAAAAATCGAAGATAGTTTCAATTAAATTTGCTAAAATGTCGTCCATAAAAATTAATATTTGTAAAAAAATCCAAAAAAATAGAAGATAGCTTAAATTAAATTTGCTAAAGTTTAGTTCATAAAACTTAAAAATTTTAAGAAAATCCAAAAAAATCAAAGATAGTTTCAATTAAATTTGCTAAAATTTCGTTCATAAAAATAAAAATTTTAAAAAAATCCAAAAAAATCGAAGATAGCTTAAATTAAATTTGCTAAAATTTAGTTCATAAAACTTAAAAATTTAAAGAAAATCCAAAAAAATCGAAGATAGTTTCAATTAAGTTTGCTAAAATTTCATTCATAAAAATTAAAATTTGTATAAAAATCCAAAAAAATCGAAGATAGTTTCCATTATATTTGCTAAAATGTCGTACATAAAAATTAATATTTTTAAAAAAATCCCAAAAAATAGAAGATAGCTTAAAAAAAAATTTGCTAAAATTTAGTTCATAAAACTTAAAATTTTAAGAAAATCCAAAAAAATCAAAGATTGTTTCAATTAAATTTGCTAAAATTTCGTTCATAAAAATAAAAATTTTAAAAAAATCCAAAAAAATCGAAGATAGTTTCAATTAAATTTGCTAAAATTTCGTTCATAAAAATTAAAATTTGTATAAAAATCCAAAAAAATCGAAGATAGTTTCAATTATATTTGCTAAAATGTCCTACATAAAAATTAATATTTGTAAAAAAATAGAAGATAGCTTAAATTAAATTTGCTAAAATTTAGTTCATAAAACTTAATATTTTAAGAAAATCCAAAAAAATCAAAGATAGTTTCAATTAAATTTGCTAAAATTTCGTTCATAAAAATAAAAATTTTAAAAAAATCCAAAAAATCGAAGATAGTTTCAATTAAATTTGCTAAAATTTCGTTCATAAAAATTAAAATTTGTAAAAAAATCCCAAAAAATCGAAGATAGCTTAAAATAAATTTGCTAAAATTTAGTTCATAAAAATTAAAATTTGTATAAAAATCCAAAAAAATCGAAGATAGCTTAAATTAAATTTGCTAAAATTTAGTTCATAAAACTTAAAATTTTAAGAAAATCCAAAAAAATCATAGATAGTTTCAATTAAATTTGCTAAAATTTCGTTCATAAAAATAAAAATTTTAAAAAAATCCAAAAAAATCGAAGATAGTTTAAATTAAATTTGCTAAAATTTCGTTCATAAAAATAAAAATTTGTAAAAAAATCAAAAAAAATCGTATATAGTTTCAATTAAATTTGCTAAAATTTCGTTCATAAAAATTAAAATTTGTAAAAAAATCCAAAAAAATCGAAGATAGCTTAAATTAAATTTGCTAAAATTTAGTTCATAAAACTTAAAAATTTAAAGAAAATCCAAAAAAATCGAAGATAGTTTCCATTATATTTGCTAAAATGTCGTACATAAAAATTAATATTTGTAAAAAAATCCAAAAAAATAGAAGATAGTTTCAATTAAATTTGCTAAAATTTCGTTCATAAAAATTAAAATTTGTATAAAAATCCAAAAAAATCGAAGATAGTTTCAATTATATTTGCTAAAATGTCCTACATAAAAATTAATATTTGTAAAAAAATAGAAGATAGCTTAAATTAAATTTGCTAAAATTTAGTTCATAAAACTTAAAATTTTAAGAAAATCCAAAAAAATCATAGATAGTTTCAATTAAATTTGCTAAAATTTCGTTCAGAAAAATAAAAATTTTAAAAAAATCCAAAGAAATCGAAGATAGTTTCAATTAAATTTGCTAAAATTTCGTTCATAAAAATTAAAATTTGTAAGAAAATAAAAAAAAATCGAAGATTGCTTAAATTAAATTTGCTAAAATTTAGTTCATAAAAATTAAAATTTGTAAAAAAATCCAAAATAATCGAAGATAGTTTCGATTAAATTTGCTAAAATTTCGTTCATAAAAATAAAAATTTGTAAAAAAATCCAAAAAAATCGAAGATAGTTTCAATTAAATTTGCTAAAATGTCGTCCATAAAAATTAATATTTGTAAAAAAATCCAAAAAAATAGAAGATAGCTTAAATTAAATTTGCTAAAATTTAGTTCATAAAACTTAAAATTTTAAGAAAATCCAAAAAAATCAAAGATAGTTTCAATTAAATTTGCTAAAATTTCGTTCATAAAAATAAAAATTTTAAAAAAATCCAAAAAAATCGAAGATAGTTTCAATTAAATTTGCTAAAATTTCGTTCATAAAAATTAAAATTTGTATAAAAATCCAAAAAAATCGAAGATAGTTTCAATTATATTTGCTAAAATGTCGTACATAAAAATTAATATTTGTAAAAAAATCCAAAAAAATAGAAGATAGCTTAAATTAAATTTGCTAAAATTTAGTTCATAAAACTTAAAATTTTAAGAAAATCCAAAAAAATCAAAGATAGTTTCAATTAAATTTCCTAAAATTTCGTTCATAAAAATAAAAATTTTAAAAAAATCCAAAAAAATCGAAGATAGTTTCAATTAAATTTGCTAAAATTTCGTTCATAAAAATTAAACTTTGTAAGAAAATAGAAAAAAATCGAAGATAGCTTAAATTAAATTTGCTAAAATTTAGTTCATAAAACTTAAAAATTTAAAGAAAATCCAAAAAATCAAAGATAGTTTCAATTAAATTTGCTAAAATTTCGTTCATAAAAATTAAAATTTGTAAAAAAATCCAAAAAAATCCAATATAGTTTCAATTAAATTTGCTAAAATTTCGTTCATAAAAATTAAAATTTGTAAAAAAATCCAAAAAAACCGAAGATAGTTTCAATTAAATTTGCTAAAATTTCGTTCATAAAAATAAAAATTTTAAAAAAATCCAAAAAAACGAAGATAGTTTCCATTAAATTTGCTAAAATTTCGTTCATAAAAATTAAAATTTGTAAAAAAATCCCAAAAAATCGAAGATAGCTTACATTAAATTTGCTAAAATTTAGTTCATAAAACTTAAAAATTTAAAGAAAATCCAAAAAAATCGAAGATAGTTTCAATTAAGTTTGCTAAAATTTCATTCATAAAAATTAAAATTTGTATAAAAATCCAAAAAAATCGAAGATAGTTTCAATTATACTTGCTAAAATGTCGTACATAAAAATTAATATTTGTAAAAAAATCCAAAAAAATAGAAGATAGCTTAAATTAAATTTGCTAAAATTTAGTTCATAAAACTTAAAATTTGTAAAAAAATGCAAAAAAATCGAAGATAGTTTCAATTAAATTTGCTAAAATTTCGTTCATAAAAATCAAAATTTGTAAAAAAATCCAAAAAAATTGAAGATAGTTTCAATTAAATTTGCCAAAATTTCGTTCATAAAAATTAAAATTTGTAAAAAAATTCAAAAAAATGGAAGATAGTTACAATTAAGTTTGCTAAAATTTCATTCATAAAAAATAAAATTTGTAAAAAAATCCAAAAAAATCGAAGATAGTTTCAATTAAATTTGCTAAAATGTCGTCCATAAAAATTAATATTTGTAAAAAAATCCAAAAAAATAGAAGATAGCTTAAATTAAATTTGCTAAAGTTTAGTTCATAAAACTTAAAAATTTTAAGAAAATCCAAAAAAATCAAAGATAGTTTCAATTAAATTTGCTAAAATTTCGTTCATAAAAATAATAATTTTAAAAAAATCCAAAAAAATCGAAGATAGCTAAATTAAATTTGCTAAAATTTAGTTCATAAAACTTAAAAATTTAAAGAAAATCCAAAAAAATCGAAGATAGTTTCAATTAAGTTTGCTAAAATTTCATTCATAAAAATTAAAATTTGTATAAAAATCCAAAAAAATCGAAGATAGTTTCCATTATATTTGCTAAAATGTCGTACATAAAAATTAATATTTGTAAAAAAATCCAAAAAAATAGAAGATAGCTTAAATTAAATTTGCTAAAATTTAGTTCATAAAACTTAAAATTTTAAGAAAATCCAAAAAAATCAAAGATAGTTTCAATTAAATTTGCTAAAATTTCGTTCATAAAAATAAAAATTTTAAAAAAATCCAAAAAAATCGAAGATAGTTTCAATTAAATTTGCTAAAATTTCGTTCATAAAAATTAAAATTTGTATAAAAATCCAAAAAAATCGAAGATAGTTTCAATTATATTTGCTAAAATGTCGTACATAAAAATTAATATTTGTAAAAAAATAGAAGATAGCTTAAATTAAATTTGCTAAAATTTAGTTCATAAAACTTAAAATTTTAAGAAAATCCAAAAAAATCAAAGATAGTTTCAAATAAATTTGCTAAAATTTCGTTCATAAAAATAAAAATTTTAAAAAAATCCAAAAAATCGAAGATAGTTTCAATTAAATTTGCTAAAATTTCGTTCATAAAAATTAAAATTTGTAAAAAAATCCCAAAAAATCGAAGATAGCTTAAAATAAATTTGCTAAAATTTAGTTCATAAAAATTAAAATTTGTATAAAAATCCAAAAAAATCGAAGATAGCTTAAATTAAATTTGCTAAAATTTAGTTCATAAAACTTAAAATTTTAAGAAAATCCAAAAAAATCATAGATAGTTTCAATTAAATTTGCTAAAATTTCGTTCAGAAAAATAAAAATTTTAAAAAAATCCAAAGAAATCGAAGATAGTTTCAATTAAATTTGCTAAAATTTCGTTCATAAAAATTAAAATTTGTAAGAAAATCAAAAAAAAATCGAAGATAGCTTAAATTAAATTTGCTAAAATTTAGTTCATAAAAATTAAAATTTGTAAAAAAATCCAAAATAATCGAAGATAGTTTCGATTAAATTTGCTAAAATTTCGTTCATAAAAATAAAAATTTGTAAAAAAATCCAAAAAAATCGAAGATAGTTTCAATTAAATTTGCTAAAATGTCGTCCATAAAAATTAATATTTGTAAAAAAATCCAAAAAAATAGAAGATAGCTTAAATTAAATTTGCTAAAATTTAGTTCATAAAACTTAAAATTTTAAGAAAATCCAAAAAAATCAAAGATAGTTTCAATTAAATTTGCTAAAATTTCGTTCATAAAAATAAAAATTTTAAAAAAATCCAAAAAAATCGAAGATAGTTTCAATTAAATTTGCTAAAATTTCGTTCATAAAAATTAAAATTTGTATAAAAATCCAAAAAAATCGAAGATAGTTTCAATTATATTTGCTAAAATGTCGTACATAAAAATTAATATTTGTAAAAAAATCCAAAAAAATAGAAGATAGCTTAAATTAAATTTGCTAAAATTTAGTTCATAAAACTTAAAATTTTAAGAAAATCCAAAAAAATCAAAGATAGTTTCAATTAAATTTGCTAAAATTTCGTTCATAAAAATAAAAATTTTAAAAAAATCCAAAAAAATCGAAGATAGTTTCAATTAAATTTGCTAAAATTTCGTTCATAAAAATTAAACTTTGTAAAAAAATCCCAAAAAATCGAAGATAGCTTACATTAAATTTGCTAAAATTTAGTTCATAAAACTTAAAAATTTAAAGAAAATCCAAAAAAATCGAAGATAGTTTCAATTAAGTTTGCTAAAATTTCATTCATAAAAATTAAAATTTGTAAGAAAATCAAAAAAAAATCGAAGATAGCTTAAATTAAATTTGCTAAAATTTAGTTCATAAAAATTAAAATTTGTAAAAAAATCCAAAAAAATAGAAGATAGCTTAAATTAAATTTGCTAAAATTTAGTTCATAAAACTTAAAATTTTAAGAAAATCCAAAAAAATCAAAGATAGTTTCAATTAAATTTCCTAAAATTTCGTTCATAAAAATAAAAATTTTAAAAAAATCCAAAAAAATCGAAGATAGTTTCAATTAAATTTGCTAAAATTTCGTTCATAAAAATTAAACTTTGTAAGAAAATAAAAAAAAATCGAAGATAGCTTAAATTAAATTTGCTAAAATTTAGTTCATAAAACTTAAAAATTTAAAGAAAATCCAAAAAATCAAAGATAGTTTCAATTAAATTTGCTAAAATTTCGTTCATAAAAATTAAAATTTGTAAAAAAATCCAAAAAAATCCAATATAGTTTCAATTAAATTTGCTAAAATTTCGTTCATAAAAATTAAAATTTGTAAAAAAATCCAAAAAAACCGAAGATAGTTTCAATTAAATTTGCTAAAATTTCGTTCATAAAAATAAAAATTTTAAAAAAATCCAAAAAAACGAAGATAGTTTCCATTAAATTTGCTAAAATTTCGTTCATAAAAATTAAAATTTGTAAAAAAATCCCAAAAAATCGAAGATAGCTTACATTAAATTTGCTAAAATTTAGTTCATAAAACTTAAAAATTTAAAGAAAATCCAAAAAAATCGAAGATAGTTTCAATTAAGTTTGCTAAAATTTCATTCATAAAAATTAAAATTTGTATAAAAATCCAAAAAAATCGAAGATAGTTTCAATTATACTTGCTAAAATGTCGTACATAAAAATTAATATTTGTAAAAAAATCCAAAAAAATAGAAGATAGCTTAAATTAAATTTGCTAAAATTTAGTTCATAAAACTTAAAATTTGTAAAAAAATGCAAAAAAATCGAAGATAGTTTCAATTAAATTTGCTAAAATTTCGTTCATAAAAATCAAAATTTGTAAAAAAATCCAAAAAAATTGAAGATAGTTTCAATTAAATTTGCCAAAATTTCGTTCATAAAAATTAAAATTTGTAAAAAAATTCAAAAAAATGGAAGATAGTTACAATTAAGTTTGCTAAAATTTCATTCATAAAAAATAAAATTTGTAAAAAAATCCAAAAAAATCGAAGATAGTTTCAATTAAATTTGCTAAAATGTCGTCCATAAAAATTAATATTTGTAAAAAAATCCAAAAAAATAGAAGATAGCTTAAATTAAATTTGCTAAAGTTTAGTTCATAAAACTTAAAAATTTTAAGAAAATCCAAAAAAATCAAAGATAGTTTCAATTAAATTTGCTAAAATTTCGTTCATAAAAATAATAATTTTAAAAAAATCCAAAAAAATCGAAGATAGCTTAAATTAAATTTGCTAAAATTTAGTTCATAAAACTTAAAAATTTAAAGAAAATCCAAAAAAATCGAAAATAGTTTCAATTAAGTTTGCTAAAATTTCATTCATAAAAATTAAAATTTGTATAAAAATCCAAAAAAATCGAAGATAGTTTCCATTATATTTGCTAAAATGTCGTACATAAAAATTAATATTTGTAAAAAAATCCAAAAAAATAGAAGATAGCTTAAATTAAATTTGCTAAAATTTAGTTCATAAAACTTAAAATTTTAAGAAAATCCAAAAAAATCAAAGATAGTTTCAATTAAATTTGCTAAAATTTCGTTCATAAAAATAAAAATTTTAAAAAAATCCAAAAAAATCGAAGATAGTTTCAATTAAATTTGCTAAAATTTCGTTCATAAAAATTAAAATTTGTATAAAAATCCAAAAAAATCGAAGATAGTTTCAATTATATTTGCTAAAATGTCGTACATAAAAATTAATATTTGTAAAAAAATAGAAGATAGCTTAAATTAAATTTGCTAAAATTTAGTTCATAAAACTTAAAATTTTAAGAAAATCCAAAAAAATCAAAGATAGTTTCAAATAAATTTGCTAAAATTTCGTTCATAAAAATAAAAATTTTAAAAAAATCCAAAAAATCGAAGATAGTTTCAATTAAATTTGCTAAAATTTCGTTCATAAAAATTAAAATTTGTAAAAAAATCCCAAAAAATCGAAGATAGCTTAAAATAAATTTGCTAAAATTTAGTTCATAAAAATTAAAATTTGTATAAAAATCCAAAAAAATCGAAGATAGCTTAAATTAAATTTGCTAAAATTTAGTTCATAAAACTTAAAATTTTAAGAAAATCCAAAAAAATCATAGATAGTTTCAATTAAATTTGCTAAAATTTCGTTCAGAAAAATAAAAATTTTAAAAAAATCCAAAGAAATCGAAGATAGTTTCAATTAAATTTGCTAAAATTTCGTTCATAAAAATTAAAATTTGTAAGAAAATCAAAAAAAAATCGAAGATAGCTTAAATTAAATTTGCTAAAATTTAGTTCATAAAAATTAAAATTTGTAAAAAAATCCAAAATAATCGAAGATAGTTTCGATTAAATTTGCTAAAATTTCGTTCATAAAAATAAAAATTTGTAAAAAAATCCAAAAAAATCGAAGATAGTTTCAATTAAATTTGCTAAAATGTCGTCCATAAAAATTAATATTTGTAAAAAAATCCAAAAAAATAGAAGATAGCTTAAATTAAATTTGCTAAAATTTAGTTCATAAAACTTAAAATTTTAAGAAAATCCAAAAAAATCAAAGATAGTTTCAATTAAATTTGCTAAAATTTCGTTCATAAAAATAAAAATTTTAAAAAAATCCAAAAAAATCGAAGATAGTTTCAATTAAATTTGCTAAAATTTCGTTCATAAAAATTAAAATTTGTATAAAAATCCAAAAAAATCGAAGATAGTTTCAATTATATTTGCTAAAATGTCGTACATAAAAATTAATATTTGTAAAAAAATCCAAAAAAATAGAAGATAGCTTAAATTAAATTTGCTAAAATTTAGTTCATAAAACTTAAAATTTTAAGAAAATCCAAAAAAATCAAAGATAGTTTCAATTAAATTTGCTAAAATTTCGTTCATAAAAATAAAAATTTTAAAAAAATCCAAAAAAATCGAAGATAGTTTCAATTAAATTTGCTAAAATTTCGTTCATAAAAATTAAACTTTGTAAAAAAATCCAAAAAAATCCAATATAGTTTCAATTAAATTTGCTAAAATTTCGTTCATAAAAATTAAAATTTGTAAAAAAATCCAAAAAAACCGAAGATAGTTTCAATTAAATTTGCTAAAATTTCGTTCATAAAAATAAAAATTTTAAAAAAATCCAAAAAAACGAAGATAGTTTTGTCACGTCCTGGGTGGTGAGGTTCAGGGAAGTGACCTTGTTTGGGTGGATATCAAAGATTTAGGCACGAACTCTATTTCGCTGCGCTGAGGGGTAGTGAAGGCCTAGGCACGAAACCCAGTTTCGCGACGCTGAGGGGTAGCGAAGCCCTTGGAACGAAACCCTGTTTCGCTTGCTCTACGGGTAGCTGGGATTTGGCACGAAACCCTGTTTCGCGACACTGAGGGGTAGCGCAGCCTAGGCACGAAACCCAGTTTCGCGACGCTGAGGGGTAGCGAAGCCTTTGGAACGAAACCCTGTTTCGCTTGCTCTAAGGGTAGCAGGGATTAGGCACGAAACCCTGTTTCGCGACACTGAGGGGTAGCGCAGCCTAGGCACGAAACCCAGTTTCGCGACGCTGAGGGGTAGCGAAGCCTTTGGAACGAAACCCTGTTTCGCTTGCTCTAAGGGTAGCAGGGATTAGGCACGAAACCCTGTTTCGCGACGCTGAGGGGTAGCGAAGCCCTTGGAACGAAACCCTGTTTCGCTTGCTCTACGGGTAGCTGGAATTAGGCACGAAACCCTGTTTCGCGACGCTGAGGGGTAGCGAAGCCCTTGGAACGAAACCCTGTTCGCTTGCTCTAAGGGGTAGCAGGGATTAGCACGAAACCCTATTTCGCAACTTTAATCGACCAGGGAAGGTTGGGAAGTAACCGCTCACCCTAGGGACACCCGTTAGCGTATTCGTGGTTTCTTCTTAGGCTTTGGTAATAGGCTTAACTACTGCATGGCAAAAGAAACACCCGTATGGTAGTTCTTCTAGATAAACGTAGTAACGGTCATGCGGGACTCTGAGTGAAAGAAAATAGTAAACACTGGTAAGAAATCCCGAGGTTCGCGAAGGAAGAGCGGCTGTTGCATGGCCGGTTAGGATTCCTGGTATTCGGTGGCCAATTGCGAGAATTCAGACGTTTAAGTAAATAGAACCGTTATTTATTGGCGGTGCGTGAATAAGCAATGCACTATTGGTGCAACAGCAGTAACAATAATGCGCGGACATCAAGCATGAGCACAAAACATTTATATAATAGTGGTTACAAATATAAGCATAAGATGAGTTAGTATTAATGGTAACAAGTTAATAATAAGCAATAGAGATAAGCAATAATATAATTAGGCGGTAATATAAGCAATAGACACAAAATAAAGCGTTAACGTAGCAATTTAATGATATATGTTAATAACAAGAAAAATAAAGTAAAGCTAAGAGCGTAAGTAAATGAGGATGATATAAAGCGATAGGATTACAAAATAATAAGCGCTTACAGTGATGGCGAAGGTTTTGATCCTCTGAGGGGCGTTGCACAGAAGCTAGACTTAGTAAGAGATTTTAAATAATAAATGATGTTCCGAACTACTTGTACTAATTGGACTGGACTGTTTTCGCGGTCCAGCGGCGCTGGTATTTATACAAAGCGTTGGAATGTTGGTATGTGGGGGGAATTTGTGGTATGCGTGATGATTCATCCTTAAAATATGTGTTATGTAATCGGCGCGTGTTGATGACTCATGCGTATGGTATGTGTCGTTATGGCGTATTTCGGGGGTCTTTCGGGGCTTTGAAAAGGGAATACTCCACCTGTTGGATGGTTTGGAGGATTTTGATTGGGGAGGTTTGAGATGTGGAGATTTGGATAGGTTTGTTGTAGAGAGGGGTCTCGAGTTAAATGATTTTTGGGCGAGGGACTTGTCTAAGGTTTGAATGTGGGAAGAGTTCGCGCCTCGAAGGCCGAAGAGGGGTAGGGGATTTCAAATTTGATCATCTGAAGATGGGGACCGCTAAGGTACATCGTCCAGACAACCCGGTGGTTGGGAAAGGGTTGAGAATTGAAGTTTCATAGGTAGTTGTGTGGTTGTGCGAGAATTTATATGGAAGGTGTTGGTTAGGACCGCGCGAAAATAGTGGGACGTCACACCTCCCCCCTTATATGAAGAAATGCGTGCATTTCTTAACATTAAAGAGCGGGGTTGACTGGATTGAGCACGCTCTCGATTGGGTGTTTGTGGCGGGGGTCTTCTCGATGCCGATGCCTCGATCAGCTGGCGTTGCCTTCCTGACCATCACGGAGAAGACGACCCTCGGGAGTAGGGGTGTAAGGCTCCTCCCAGCTTTTATGGCCTCCCGTCGTAGCCATAGCATCTTGGCTAGCCTCCGGGAACGTCCTCCTCCTCGATGCTTTCTCCTGGGGCGCCTCCTTCGGTTCGTCGGGATGGGCATGTCCTCTGGCATGTCGTTGGGCATGTCGTCGAGCATGATAATGACGTGATAATGATTGATCTAGGAGTAGAACTTATTAAGGCCGATTGATTGTCTTTATGTAGTACGGTCAACCGGGACTCTCGCGCACACGACCAAAGCGCGCTTTGTTCGCGTATATGATTTTCGTCTTGCCTTTTCAAGATATTTTTAAGTTTGAGAGGGAATTACTTCCAATATCTGGTGTGGGCCAGAATACTGATCCCCAAATTTCCCTTTCCGCGGCTCTATTAGGACGTAGACTAAGTCCCCGGGTTTGAAGGTGTCCTCGTTTATGTGTCAATCTAAGTTTTGACTGGTCTAACCTTTTTGCTGCGGCGGTTTGCAATTCTTGTACCCTCGTACTTAATTTCGCGCGATAGTGATTGTAGGTTTCATTTTCGAAATCTTCAGCTACCGGAGTTCGGCTGGGTATCCGAGCTATTTTCCCGAATACAAAATCATATGGTGTATAACCAGTGCCCTCGTGAACACTGGTATTATAAGAAAACGTGGCCAAATCTGTCCAGTCGTCCCAGTCAGTGTATCTACCGATAAACCTTTTTAAATATTCGGTTAAAACGATTTGCAATCTCTCTAAAGAGCCGTTAGTATGCGGGTGAAAGGCTATGGTTCGGAATTGTTGCCCTTTACATTTCCGCGCAACTGCTTTCTTGAAATTACCAGTGAAATGGGCTGCTTGGTCGGTGAGAATGGCTCTAGGAGCTCTGAACTGACAAATCAATCTTTTGATGAGCGCATCTGGTATCTTAATAGATGTGAAAAGGCTAAGGAGCACGCACACAAGGTATTTTGTCAATAAAACTTGCATGGTTAATATGAAAGTGTTGCCTGCTCTACTTGTAGGCAGTCGTTCCCGTATGTTTTCTGGGGAAGACTGAAGGGGAATTTCTACAGATGATATTTTCCGGCGCATCTTTCTGTGTAGTTGAATTCTTCTGGATTTTCTTCCCTGGCGAGCGCTGGATGTGGGCGTTGCAGAGTCAATTGGGTTGCTGCCACTTGTTGGCGCATGGATCGGTGATTTTGAGAACCGAGGCCTCTTGGGACAGCTTGGTCTACATTTGGGCCAGTCCTCCAAGTTGTCGTCACATTTGTCGTGTAGTCGTTTGGAGCATGCCTCCACTGCGGGGGAAGTATGGGATAAGGTGTCTGTAGTGAGGTGGAATCCCAGGTCAAAACTCTGGCATTGCACGATGAGTTCCTTCTGCAATACTGATTTGTTGTGGTCGAAACCAGTTTGCTGGGATGGTCCCCAGTCCAATGCCGTGTCCTTCTTTAATAGTTGGGTTGACGGTGGTGCCGTTTTGGAAAATTCCGGGATAAATCTTCTGTGATATCCGGTCAGACCAAGGGATTCTTTAATTTGTTTTGGTATGCGAGGTACAGCGTCAGCGAACTTATCGCTTTTCCCATGAATCGGGTGGTCTTTGGAGATTGACTTAAGTAAATTTTCTGCCCTTGAAGGAGCTTCCGCAGAAATTTGTAATACTACCAGTTCCGGTGTAGCCGCAAGAGACTTTTGGGAGTTTAGGGGAAGGATTGATTTGGCATATAGCGCAGGGGGTAAGAGTGAGTGCACCGTCGCGGATGCCTCGAGATGGTGGATCGACGGATCCAGGGCTAAGAGGGACTTGTTTTTTATGAGGGGGTGGATGGGAGTGATGCCTACAGGCGTTGTAGTCTCTTTGGGTCGTTTTGGTTTGGATTCTGGAGTTAGTCTGTCGTATTCCTCTACTTCGATGGTGGGCATGATGCTTGGATTGTCAATCTCGCTAGAGTTTATAACTTGCGGGTAGTCCTTTAGGTCCGGATTAGCTGTATGTATGGAAAAAGAGGATTTTGACCTCGCCCGTAGCACGACCGGGTTTAGTTGCACTGGAGCGACTCTTATGATACCGCTAGTGCTTTGGGGTGCACTTCTGCTTGGCTCGCTCCACAGTTTGCATCCATCGGCGCTCGGAGGAGTATTTCCCGACTCCGTTTCCCACAAGGCTCTACGATCTTCCCTGATAGTGAAGATGCGTTTTCTGCATTCCGTGGTCACATGTCCGGGCTTCTTACAGTACCCGCAGCTTCGCAGCTCCGTAGGCCTGGAAGGTGGAGGTCGAGATTTGTCCCAGTAGGTGACCTGTGCTTTGGGTACTTGGGACTCATATTCCGTGGCACAGTTTAGAGGGTTCCTCTCGGAAGGTTGAGCTGTCGGGCCTTGGTTGCTCCAACAGGACCGTGCGTCATGACCAGTCTTGTTGCACAGTTGGCAGGTCACCTTAGGAATTTTTGGTTCTGAAAATCTGAGTCTGTCCCTGTCCATCTTTTTGTCTACGAGGACGGCCAAATCGAATGCTTCATCTAACGTCTCAAAGTGGTGTTGTTGTAGTCTCATTCGTAAATAGGGTGGAAGGCCGTCTATGAATGAATCTAATGTCAGACGTTCGAGGTCTTGAGGACGATTTCGTGCGAAATCGCGATAATACTCTCTGTCCTCTTCAAGGATGGCGAATCGGAGATCCTTGACGCGAGAAATATACTCGAGTATGTGTTCGTTGGTCCCTTTAATGATGTTGGCGAGCTCTCCGCGGTAATGATCCGATGTTTTAGCGGGGGAAAAGGTACGTTTAAGTTGTTTAATGAGGTCATTTACGGAATCAAAGACCCTATCCTCAACGGCCAAGTAAGCATGATCTTGCAGTTTGTTTCGCAACAACCTCGCCAGCTGCGGCTCAGCATGCGAGGGAACCAGAGCCTTGGCCCTATTGCAGGCTCTAGCGAACTGTAAGACTGTTATATTATGCCCGTTAAATTTGGGGACTGTTTCTATGGCGTCCTTTAGCTTAATCTGGGGCGACGGATCTTGTTCCGGAACATAGTTATAGGTTGGTACTGGTTTCCTATCAAAAAGAGAGGAACCGGGTGTTGCAAAATTATTGGTCGTTTGCGTGGGTACAACAAATCTCTCTATCATCTCGCGGATGGATTGTATTTGATCGGAGAGACCTTCTAACGAGGGGTTTTTGGGGGCGGTGGCTAAGCTTGGGAGCGTTTTAGCTCTTGGGTTTGCGACATATTGCCCGTGCAAGCTCTCGATTTCTGCTTGTTTTGTTCGTAACATTTCAACCCGTTCTAGTAACTCGGTGGTTGCGATGTCTACGTTATTAGTGGAAGGGCCCGCGTCTTGGTCCATTACGCAAGAGTCTTCGGTTTCACCGTACACAGACATGGTTAACGTGTTGTTAGTTGTTGCGTGGGGTGGTTTTTAGGAGTTTTCCTGCGTTGGCGTCCGGCAGCCGCTATTCAAGATCTACGGTGATCTCTACCCGTGTGGATACTATCTTTATTGGTGATAGTTATCGAACCGTCGGTAGCTCTTATTCGAAAGGAGGTAACTTTCTGAGCACTCGATGCAGTTTCTTATGGGGCGTTCTTGAATTACTGAGTTTCTGCACCGAGGACAATAGACAGGGGCTCTATACGTATAATAATAATGGGTCCAGTATACTTCTACCGTATCTGCGGGTGCTAGGCCAGAGCACTTTAGGCAAATTTCGCTGCCGTCCGTGGTTGTCGCTATGCCTCCAGAAATGCATGTCAGCGCATTCAAATATGCTGTAATACTTTGCAGTCTGCGGCTCCGATAAGATAGTACGCCCCGACAGGGGGGTGCAATGCACATGTTAAATATCAGGCTATTGTGGGTACTGTATTTTAGAAACTCTATTTTATCAACAGTAAGCGGATCCCACCGCTGTCACCAAAATTATGTCACGTCCTGGGTGGTGAGGTTCAGGGAAGTGACCTTGTTTGGGTGGATATCAAAGATTTAGGCACGAACTCTATTTCGCTGCGCTGAGGGGTAGTGAAGGCCTAGGCACGAAACCCAGTTTCGCGACGCTGAGGGGTAGCGAAGCCCTTGGAACGAAACCCTGTTTCGCTTGCTCTACGGGTAGCTGGGATTTGGCACGAAACCCTGTTTCGCGACACTGAGGGGTAGCGCAGCCTAGGCACGAAACCCAGTTTCGCGACGCTGAGGGGTAGCGAAGCCTTTGGAACGAAACCCTGTTTCGCTTGCTCTAAGGGTAGCAGGGATTAGGCACGAAACCCTGTTTCGCGACACTGAGGGGTAGCGCAGCCTAGGCACGAAACCCAGTTTCGCGACGCTGAGGGGTAGCGAAGCCTTTGGAACGAAACCCTGTTTCGCTTGCTCTAAGGGTAGCAGGGATTAGGCACGAAACCCTGTTTCGCGACGCTGAGGGGTAGCGAAGCCCTTGGAACGAAACCCTGTTTCGCTTGCTCTACGGGTAGCTGGAATTAGGCACGAAACCCTGTTTCGCGACGCTGAGGGGTAGCGAAGCCCTTGGAACGAAACCCTGTTCGCTTGCTCTAAGGGGTAGCAGGGATTAGCACGAAACCCTATTTCGCAACTTTAATCGACCAGGGAAGGTTGGGAAGTAACCGCTCACCCTAGGGACACCCGTTAGCGTATTCGTGGTTTCTTCTTAGGCTTTGGTAATAGGCTTAACTACTGCATGGCAAAAGAAACACCCGTATGGTAGTTCTTCTAGATAAACGTAGTAACGGTCATGCGGGACTCTGAGTGAAAGAAAATAGTAAACACTGGTAAGAAATCCCGAGGTTCGCGAAGGAAGAGCGGCTGTTGCATGGCCGGTTAGGATTCCTGGTATTCGGTGGCCAATTGCGAGAATTCAGACGTTTAAGTAAATAGAACCGTTATTTATTGGCGGTGCGTGAATAAGCAATGCACTATTGGTGCAACAGCAGTAACAATAATGCGCGGACATCAAGCATGAGCACAAAACATTTATATAATAGTGGTTACAAATATAAGCATAAGATGAGTTAGTATTAATGGTAACAAGTTAATAATAAGCAATAGAGATAAGCAATAATATAATTAGGCGGTAATATAAGCAATAGACACAAAATAAAGCGTTAACGTAGCAATTTAATGATATATGTTAATAACAAGAAAAATAAAGTAAAGCTAAGAGCGTAAGTAAATGAGGATGATATAAAGCGATAGGATTACAAAATAATAAGCGCTTACAGTGATGGCGAAGGTTTTGATCCTCTGAGGGGCGTTGCACAGAAGCTAGACTTAGTAAGAGATTTTAAATAATAAATGATGTTCCGAACTACTTGTACTAATTGGACTGGACTGTTTTCGCGGTCCAGCGGCGCTGGTATTTATACAAAGCGTTGGAATGTTGGTATGTGGGGGGAATTTGTGGTATGCGTGATGATTCATCCTTAAAATATGTGTTATGTAATCGGCGCGTGTTGATGACTCATGCGTATGGTATGTGTCGTTATGGCGTATTTCGGGGGTCTTTCGGGGCTTTGAAAAGGGAATACTCCACCTGTTGGATGGTTTGGAGGATTTTGATTGGGGAGGTTTGAGATGTGGAGATTTGGATAGGTTTGTTGTAGAGAGGGGTCTCGAGTTAAATGATTTTTGGGCGAGGGACTTGTCTAAGGTTTGAATGTGGGAAGAGTTCGCGCCTCGAAGGCCGAAGAGGGGTAGGGGATTTCAAATTTGATCATCTGAAGATGGGGACCGCTAAGGTACATCGTCCAGACAACCCGGTGGTTGGGAAAGGGTTGAGAATTGAAGTTTCATAGGTAGTTGTGTGGTTGTGCGAGAATTTATATGGAAGGTGTTGGTTAGGACCGCGCGAAAATAGTGGGACGTCACACCTCCCCCCTTATATGAAGAAATGCGTGCATTTCTTAACATTAAAGAGCGGGGTTGACTGGATTGAGCACGCTCTCGATTGGGTGTTTGTGGCGGGGGTCTTCTCGATGCCGATGCCTCGATCAGCTGGCGTTGCCTTCCTGACCATCACGGAGAAGACGACCCTCGGGAGTAGGGGTGTAAGGCTCCTCCCAGCTTTTATGGCCTCCCGTCGTAGCCATAGCATCTTGGCTAGCCTCCGGGAACGTCCTCCTCCTCGATGCTTTCTCCTGGGGCGCCTCCTTCGGTTCGTCGGGATGGGCATGTCCTCTGGCATGTCGTTGGGCATGTCGTCGAGCATGATAATGACGTGATAATGATTGATCTAGGAGTAGAACTTATTAAGGCCGATTGATTGTCTTTATGTAGTACGGTCAACCGGGACTCTCGCGCACACGACCAAAGCGCGCTTTGTTCGCGTATATGATTTTCGTCTTGCCTTTTCAAGATATTTTTAAGTTTGAGAGGGAATTACTTCCAATATCTGGTGTGGGCCAGAATACTGATCCCCAAATTTCCCTTTCCGCGGCTCTATTAGGACGTAGACTAAGTCCCCGGGTTTGAAGGTGTCCTCGTTTATGTGTCAATCTAAGTTTTGACTGGTCTAACCTTTTTGCTGCGGCGGTTTGCAATTCTTGTACCCTCGTACTTAATTTCGCGCGATAGTGATTGTAGGTTTCATTTTCGAAATCTTCAGCTACCGGAGTTCGGCTGGGTATCCGAGCTATTTTCCCGAATACAAAATCATATGGTGTATAACCAGTGCCCTCGTGAACACTGGTATTATAAGAAAACGTGGCCAAATCTGTCCAGTCGTCCCAGTCAGTGTATCTACCGATAAACCTTTTTAAATATTCGGTTAAAACGATTTGCAATCTCTCTAAAGAGCCGTTAGTATGCGGGTGAAAGGCTATGGTTCGGAATTGTTGCCCTTTACATTTCCGCGCAACTGCTTTCTTGAAATTACCAGTGAAATGGGCTGCTTGGTCGGTGAGAATGGCTCTAGGAGCTCTGAACTGACAAATCAATCTTTTGATGAGCGCATCTGGTATCTTAATAGATGTGAAAAGGCTAAGGAGCACGCACACAAGGTATTTTGTCAATAAAACTTGCATGGTTAATATGAAAGTGTTGCCTGCTCTACTTGTAGGCAGTCGTTCCCGTATGTTTTCTGGGGAAGACTGAAGGGGAATTTCTACAGATGATATTTTCCGGCGCATCTTTCTGTGTAGTTGAATTCTTCTGGATTTTCTTCCCTGGCGAGCGCTGGATGTGGGCGTTGCAGAGTCAATTGGGTTGCTGCCACTTGTTGGCGCATGGATCGGTGATTTTGAGAACCGAGGCCTCTTGGGACAGCTTGGTCTACATTTGGGCCAGTCCTCCAAGTTGTCGTCACATTTGTCGTGTAGTCGTTTGGAGCATGCCTCCACTGCGGGGGAAGTATGGGATAAGGTGTCTGTAGTGAGGTGGAATCCCAGGTCAAAACTCTGGCATTGCACGATGAGTTCCTTCTGCAATACTGATTTGTTGTGGTCGAAACCAGTTTGCTGGGATGGTCCCCAGTCCAATGCCGTGTCCTTCTTTAATAGTTGGGTTGACGGTGGTGCCGTTTTGGAAAATTCCGGGATAAATCTTCTGTGATATCCGGTCAGACCAAGGGATTCTTTAATTTGTTTTGGTATGCGAGGTACAGCGTCAGCGAACTTATCGCTTTTCCCATGAATCGGGTGGTCTTTGGAGATTGACTTAAGTAAATTTTCTGCCCTTGAAGGAGCTTCCGCAGAAATTTGTAATACTACCAGTTCCGGTGTAGCCGCAAGAGACTTTTGGGAGTTTAGGGGAAGGATTGATTTGGCATATAGCGCAGGGGGTAAGAGTGAGTGCACCGTCGCGGATGCCTCGAGATGGTGGATCGACGGATCCAGGGCTAAGAGGGACTTGTTTTTTATGAGGGGGTGGATGGGAGTGATGCCTACAGGCGTTGTAGTCTCTTTGGGTCGTTTTGGTTTGGATTCTGGAGTTAGTCTGTCGTATTCCTCTACTTCGATGGTGGGCATGATGCTTGGATTGTCAATCTCGCTAGAGTTTATAACTTGCGGGTAGTCCTTTAGGTCCGGATTAGCTGTATGTATGGAAAAAGAGGATTTTGACCTCGCCCGTAGCACGACCGGGTTTAGTTGCACTGGAGCGACTCTTATGATACCGCTAGTGCTTTGGGGTGCACTTCTGCTTGGCTCGCTCCACAGTTTGCATCCATCGGCGCTCGGAGGAGTATTTCCCGACTCCGTTTCCCACAAGGCTCTACGATCTTCCCTGATAGTGAAGATGCGTTTTCTGCATTCCGTGGTCACATGTCCGGGCTTCTTACAGTACCCGCAGCTTCGCAGCTCCGTAGGCCTGGAAGGTGGAGGTCGAGATTTGTCCCAGTAGGTGACCTGTGCTTTGGGTACTTGGGACTCATATTCCGTGGCACAGTTTAGAGGGTTCCTCTCGGAAGGTTGAGCTGTCGGGCCTTGGTTGCTCCAACAGGACCGTGCGTCATGACCAGTCTTGTTGCACAGTTGGCAGGTCACCTTAGGAATTTTTGGTTCTGAAAATCTGAGTCTGTCCCTGTCCATCTTTTTGTCTACGAGGACGGCCAAATCGAATGCTTCATCTAACGTCTCAAAGTGGTGTTGTTGTAGTCTCATTCGTAAATAGGGTGGAAGGCCGTCTATGAATGAATCTAATGTCAGACGTTCGAGGTCTTGAGGACGATTTCGTGCGAAATCGCGATAATACTCTCTGTCCTCTTCAAGGATGGCGAATCGGAGATCCTTGACGCGAGAAATATACTCGAGTATGTGTTCGTTGGTCCCTTTAATGATGTTGGCGAGCTCTCCGCGGTAATGATCCGATGTTTTAGCGGGGGAAAAGGTACGTTTAAGTTGTTTAATGAGGTCATTTACGGAATCAAAGACCCTATCCTCAACGGCCAAGTAAGCATGATCTTGCAGTTTGTTTCGCAACAACCTCGCCAGCTGCGGCTCAGCATGCGAGGGAACCAGAGCCTTGGCCCTATTGCAGGCTCTAGCGAACTGTAAGACTGTTATATTATGCCCGTTAAATTTGGGGACTGTTTCTATGGCGTCCTTTAGCTTAATCTGGGGCGACGGATCTTGTTCCGGAACATAGTTATAGGTTGGTACTGGTTTCCTATCAAAAAGAGAGGAACCGGGTGTTGCAAAATTATTGGTCGTTTGCGTGGGTACAACAAATCTCTCTATCATCTCGCGGATGGATTGTATTTGATCGGAGAGACCTTCTAACGAGGGGTTTTTGGGGGCGGTGGCTAAGCTTGGGAGCGTTTTAGCTCTTGGGTTTGCGACATATTGCCCGTGCAAGCTCTCGATTTCTGCTTGTTTTGTTCGTAACATTTCAACCCGTTCTAGTAACTCGGTGGTTGCGATGTCTACGTTATTAGTGGAAGGGCCCGCGTCTTGGTCCATTACGCAAGAGTCTTCGGTTTCACCGTACACAGACATGGTTAACGTGTTGTTAGTTGTTGCGTGGGGTGGTTTTTAGGAGTTTTCCTGCGTTGGCGTCCGGCAGCCGCTATTCAAGATCTACGGTGATCTCTACCCGTGTGGATACTATCTTTATTGGTGATAGTTATCGAACCGTCGGTAGCTCTTATTCGAAAGGAGGTAACTTTCTGAGCACTCGATGCAGTTTCTTATGGGGCGTTCTTGAATTACTGAGTTTCTGCACCGAGGACAATAGACAGGGGCTCTATACGTATAATAATAATGGGTCCAGTATACTTCTACCGTATCTGCGGGTGCTAGGCCAGAGCACTTTAGGCAAATTTCGCTGCCGTCCGTGGTTGTCGCTATGCCTCCAGAAATGCATGTCAGCGCATTCAAATATGCTGTAATACTTTGCAGTCTGCGGCTCCGATAAGATAGTACGCCCCGACAGGGGGGTGCAATGCACATGTTAAATATCAGGCTATTGTGGGTACTGTATTTTAGAAACTCTATTTTATCAACAGTAAGCGGATCCCACCGCTGTCACCAAAATTATGTCACGTCCTGGGTGGTGAGGTTCAGGGAAGTGACCTTGTTTGGGTGGATATCAAAGATTTAGGCACGAACTCTATTTCGCTGCGCTGAGGGGTAGTGAAGGCCTAGGCACGAAACCCAGTTTCGCGACGCTGAGGGGTAGCGAAGCCCTTGGAACGAAACCCTGTTTCGCTTGCTCTACGGGTAGCTGGGATTTGGCACGAAACCCTGTTTCGCGACACTGAGGGGTAGCGCAGCCTAGGCACGAAACCCAGTTTCGCGACGCTGAGGGGTAGCGAAGCCTTTGGAACGAAACCCTGTTTCGCTTGCTCTAAGGGTAGCAGGGATTAGGCACGAAACCCTGTTTCGCGACACTGAGGGGTAGCGCAGCCTAGGCACGAAACCCAGTTTCGCGACGCTGAGGGGTAGCGAAGCCTTTGGAACGAAACCCTGTTTCGCTTGCTCTAAGGGTAGCAGGGATTAGGCACGAAACCCTGTTTCGCGACGCTGAGGGGTAGCGAAGCCCTTGGAACGAAACCCTGTTTCGCTTGCTCTACGGGTAGCTGGAATTAGGCACGAAACCCTGTTTCGCGACGCTGAGGGGTAGCGAAGCCCTTGGAACGAAACCCTGTTCGCTTGCTCTAAGGGGTAGCAGGGATTAGCACGAAACCCTATTTCGCAACTTTAATCGACCAGGGAAGGTTGGGAAGTAACCGCTCACCCTAGGGACACCCGTTAGCGTATTCGTGGTTTCTTCTTAGGCTTTGGTAATAGGCTTAACTACTGCATGGCAAAAGAAACACCCGTATGGTAGTTCTTCTAGATAAACGTAGTAACGGTCATGCGGGACTCTGAGTGAAAGAAAATAGTAAACACTGGTAAGAAATCCCGAGGTTCGCGAAGGAAGAGCGGCTGTTGCATGGCCGGTTAGGATTCCTGGTATTCGGTGGCCAATTGCGAGAATTCAGACGTTTAAGTAAATAGAACCGTTATTTATTGGCGGTGCGTGAATAAGCAATGCACTATTGGTGCAACAGCAGTAACAATAATGCGCGGACATCAAGCATGAGCACAAAACATTTATATAATAGTGGTTACAAATATAAGCATAAGATGAGTTAGTATTAATGGTAACAAGTTAATAATAAGCAATAGAGATAAGCAATAATATAATTAGGCGGTAATATAAGCAATAGACACAAAATAAAGCGTTAACGTAGCAATTTAATGATATATGTTAATAACAAGAAAAATAAAGTAAAGCTAAGAGCGTAAGTAAATGAGGATGATATAAAGCGATAGGATTACAAAATAATAAGCGCTTACAGTGATGGCGAAGGTTTTGATCCTCTGAGGGGCGTTGCACAGAAGCTAGACTTAGTAAGAGATTTTAAATAATAAATGATGTTCCGAACTACTTGTACTAATTGGACTGGACTGTTTTCGCGGTCCAGCGGCGCTGGTATTTATACAAAGCGTTGGAATGTTGGTATGTGGGGGGAATTTGTGGTATGCGTGATGATTCATCCTTAAAATATGTGTTATGTAATCGGCGCGTGTTGATGACTCATGCGTATGGTATGTGTCGTTATGGCGTATTTCGGGGGTCTTTCGGGGCTTTGAAAAGGGAATACTCCACCTGTTGGATGGTTTGGAGGATTTTGATTGGGGAGGTTTGAGATGTGGAGATTTGGATAGGTTTGTTGTAGAGAGGGGTCTCGAGTTAAATGATTTTTGGGCGAGGGACTTGTCTAAGGTTTGAATGTGGGAAGAGTTCGCGCCTCGAAGGCCGAAGAGGGGTAGGGGATTTCAAATTTGATCATCTGAAGATGGGGACCGCTAAGGTACATCGTCCAGACAACCCGGTGGTTGGGAAAGGGTTGAGAATTGAAGTTTCATAGGTAGTTGTGTGGTTGTGCGAGAATTTATATGGAAGGTGTTGGTTAGGACCGCGCGAAAATAGTGGGACGTCACAGTTTCCATTAAATTTGCTAAAATTTCGTTCATAAAAATTAAAATTTGTAAAAAAATCCAAAAAAATCCAATATAGTTTCAATTAAATTTGCTAAAATTTCGTTCATAAAAATTAAAATTGTAAGAAAATCCAAAAAATTCGAAGACAGCTTAAATTAAATTTGCTAAAATTTAGTTCATAAAAATTAAAATTTGTAAAAAAATCCAAAATAATCGAAGATAGTTTCGATTAAATTTGCTAAAATTTCGTTCATAAAAATAAAAATTTGTCAAAAAATCAAAAAAAATCGAAGATAGTTTCAATTAAATTTGCTAAAATTTCGTTAATAAAAATCAAAATTTGTAAAAAAATCCAAAAAAATCGAAGATAGTTTCAATTAAATTTGCCAAAATTTCGTTCATAAAAATTAAAATTTGTAAAAAAATTCAAAAAAATCGAAGATAGTTACAATTAAGTTTGCTAAAATTTCATTCATCAAAAATAAAATTTGTAAAAAAATCCCAAAAAATCGAAGATAGTTTCAATTAAATTTGCTAAAATTTCGTTCATAAAAATTAAAATTTGTAAAAAAATCCAAAAAAATCGAAGATAGCTTAAATTAAATTTGATAAAATTTAGTTCATAAAACTTAAAATTTTAAGAAAATCCAAAAAAAATCAAAGATAGTTTCAATTAAATTTGCTAAAATTACGTTCATAAAAATAAAAATTTGTAAAAAAATCCAAAAAAATCGAAGATAGTTTCAATTAAATTTGCTAAAATGTCGTCCATAAAAATTAATATTTGTAAAAAAATCCAAAAAAATAGAAGATAGCTTAAATTAAATTTGCTAAAGTTTAGTTCATAAAACTTAAAAATTTTAAGAAAATCCAAAAAAATCAAAGATAGTTTCAATTAAATTTGCTAAAATTTCGTTCATAAAAATAAAAATTTTAAAAAAATCCAAAAAAATCGAAGATAGCTTAAATTAAATTTGCTAAAATTTAGTTCATAAAACTTAAAAATTTAAAGAAAATCCAAAAAAATCGAAGATAGTTTCAATTAAGTTTGCTAAAATTTCATTCATAAAAATTAAAATTTGTATAAAAATCCAAAAAAATCGAAGATAGTTTCCATTATATTTGCTAAAATGTCGTACATAAAAATTAATATTTTTAAAAAAATCCCAAAAAATAGAAGATAGCTTAAAAAAAAATTTGCTAAAATTTAGTTCATAAAACTTAAAATTTTAAGAAAATCCAAAAAAATCAAAGATTGTTTCAATTAAATTTGCTAAAATTTCGTTCATAAAAATAAAAATTTTAAAAAAATCCAAAAAAATCGAAGATAGTTTCAATTAAATTTGCTAAAATTTCGTTCATAAAAATTAAAATTTGTATAAAAATCCAAAAAAATCGAAGATAGTTTCAATTATATTTGCTAAAATGTCCTACATAAAAATTAATATTTGTAAAAAAATAGAAGATAGCTTAAATTAAATTTGCTAAAATTTAGTTCATAAAACTTAATATTTTAAGAAAATCCAAAAAAATCAAAGATAGTTTCAATTAAATTTGCTAAAATTTCGTTCATAAAAATAAAAATTTTAAAAAAATCCAAAAAATCGAAGATAGTTTCAATTAAATTTGCTAAAATTTCGTTCATAAAAATTAAAATTTGTAAAAAAATCCCAAAAAATCGAAGATAGCTTAAAATAAATTTGCTAAAATTTAGTTCATAAAAATTAAAATTTGTATAAAAATCCAAAAAAATCGAAGATAGCTTAAATTAAATTTGCTAAAATTTAGTTCATAAAACTTAAAATTTTAAGAAAATCCAAAAAAATCATAGATAGTTTCAATTAAATTTGCTAAAATTTCGTTCATAAAAATAAAAATTTTAAAAAAATCCAAAAAAATCGAAGATAGTTTAAATTAAATTTGCTAAAATTTCGTTCATAAAAATAAAAATTTGTAAAAAAATAAAAAAAAATCGTATATAGTTTCAATTAAATTTGCTAAAATTTCGTTCATAAAAATTAAAATTTGTAAAAAAATCCAAAAAAATCGAAGATAGCTTAAATTAAATTTGCTAAAATTTAGTTCATAAAACTTAAAAATTTAAAGAAAATCCAAAAAAATCGAAGATAGTTTCCATTATATTTGCTAAAATGTCGTACATAAAAATTAATATTTGTAAAAAAATCCAAAAAAATAGAAGATAGCTTAAATTAAATTTGCTAAAATTTAGTTCATAAAACTTAAAATTTTAAGAAAATCCAAAAAAATCAAAGATAGTTTCAATTAAATTTGCTAAAATTTCGTTCATAAAAATTAAAATTTGTAAAAAAATCCCAAAAAATCGAAGATAGCTAAAAATAAATTTGCTAAAATTTAGTTCATAAAAATTAAAATTTGTATAAAAATCCAAAAAAATCGAAGATAGCTTAAATTAAATTTGCTAAAATTTAGTTCATAAAACTTAAAATTTTAAGAAAATCCAAAAAAATCATAGATAGTTTCTATTAAATTTGCTAAAATTTCGTTCAGAAAAATAAAAATTTTAAAAAAATCCAAAGAAATCGAAGATAGTTTCAATTAAATTTGCTAAAATTTCGTTCATAAAAATTAAAATTTGTAAGAAAATCAAAAAAAATCGAAGATAGCTTAAATTAAATTTGCTAAAATTTAGTTCATAAAAATTAAAATTTGTAAAAAAATCCAAAATAATCGAAGATAGTTTCGATTAAATTTGCTAA
>CAWVQI010000500.1:2500-5000 GCA_963932335.1 Andrena marginata
AAATCCTTGTTAGTTTCTTTTCCTCCGCTTAGTAATATGCTTAAATTCAGCGGGTAATCTCGCCTACTCTGAGGTCGTCAATCATTATTATTATTATTTATATATATATATATATATATATACATATATAAATAATTATCTGCCACCAGAGAAAAAGAGCAGAGACCGCGAGCGAAGTAGAGAGAGAAGGTATATTTTGGAGAACCGGGCGCGCGTGCCTCCGGTATTATAAATCGTGCTCCCTCTTTTGGATATATTTTATATCCCCCTCGAACGGGTCTACACCGGCGGGGGTACGGAGGGTAGAGGAGAGTGCGCGTATATTGCGCGTTGACACCGCGACGCCGGGCGGCTGGGCCGCACGAGAAGCTGGGCTGAAGAATGGAAGGAGAAGAAGAATATACACAAAACTCTTCTCTCAGATCCTTTCCTCTTTCTCTCCCTTGCTCGCTCGCAGTTTCCCATGCGCACCGCGCGTGTATATACGGCAACGCGCCACGCACATCATTATCTCTTTTCCCCCGTACACATCCCGGCTCATAGCAAGACCCGCGTCGACGAATCTATGTGATCGAGGATTCTCGTATATCCAGAGGTGCCATCGCACGCGATTCCAGAGAAAAAGTATATTTTATTGAACTCCTCTCTTCTTCTCTAATCGAGAGAATTACAGCAGTCACCCCTACCTCTATATTTGCGCCACGCCAAAGTGTCTTTTCGTGTCGCGCATCGTCGATGCGGGAGGAGACTCTCGCGGAACGATCACCACCGGTTTTTACTTTAACGTCCGTCCGCTATTATTAGCTTTGAGATTCCGCTATCCCTTCATCACGCCTCGAGCAGTGACAACACACTTATCTTCGCAGCAGTGGGAACCGTGGAAAAATAAGCTCTTTTCCGTGGACTGGACGACCGGTGAGACCCGCGGGTCTCGTATACGATCGACCAACAACGCGACAAAGACATGGGGCGATCGGGGAGACGCGTCTTCTTCAATTCTACGAAGGAGAGGTCTTCTTATACACCTTTCGCGGCATCGGCGCCTTTTCGATTCGTCAAAGTTCAAATTCACGCAGCCGCGCCAATGAGGATTCCAGGGTACAGAAACGTTTTAAACGACGCGTGGAGCAATATCACTCTTCTCATCGGACGTTTGGCGCAAACACTCTCTTGTGTGTCGACGGAACGTGGCCATAGGGTAGGGTGGGAATGGAATATATAGGGCGGCTAGGCGAGGACACTCGCAACTACGGGGAAATACATCGACCCGATCATGTTAACGAGTGGTTCCGCACAGAGCGCCGCCTCCTACATCTCATTCCATGTACACCACACACCACCCTTTGGATCTTCACGGCATCCCGAAGAACGAGTGTGTTTTGTGCCCTCGATGTATCGATTGACTTTTCTTCCTCTCACTTGTCAAAACGGACGACCCTCTTTTTAAAATCCCTGGGGCTGCGTGAACGCCAACACGATACAAATCGGCGCGCATATGCCGCGCACTCCGCCCTATCTCTCTCTCTCTCTCTCTCGCTCCCGCTCTTCGCGGTCTCTCTTTCTCAGGACAAATTTTTCATTTCAGGCGACGTCGGGAGCACGGTAAATGATCTCGGGGCGCGGGATGTGAAGGTGGCAAACTCTAAAACACCAGTGCGAGCGGAGAGGCCGCTGTGTGTGTGTGTGGTGATCCAGGGAGCGGTGCAGCACACGGGCGGTCGTTATAAAGCAACGACGCACAACGCCGTGAAAGCGGGCACGCACGCGAGTCCCTAAGCGATCATTCATCACACATTTCGCCTCTCTCTTTTTCTGGTTCTCGCACAGGAGGAGAGTACAACACACACGCTTCACGATTCTCACGCGCGAGCCGTTGGCAAACGCCGACGAACATCCCAACTTTCGCTCGTACGTCGCGTATCTGGCGTGTATATTATCATCCGTCCCGACTCCGAAACGCGTTACATCTTCGGAAACGCGAGACGGCGAGGATGCGATGATGATTATGTACGCAGAACCGACGCAAGCAGTCTTTTGTATGTGATAACGACCCTCAGCCAGGCGTGGTCCAGGAATTGTATCCGTGGACCGCAATGTGCGTTCGAAATGTCGATGTTCATGTGTCCTGCAGTTCACACGTTGACGCGCAATTAGCTGCGTTCTTCATCGACCCACGAGCCAAGTGATCCACCGTTCAGGGTAATCGTGTTATTAAATATATTCGTTATTATCTTTGTGTTCTCGGTTCGGATGAAGCCGAGGCCCGTGCGCCTCCAACCAGCGCGCGAAGGAGGTCCGGGCGTCGCCAGCGTTGACGACACGGTGTCCGATTTGTCTCCAGGACGTGAAAACACCGCCGAAGCGTACCGCGGAAATACCGCGAACACGTCCGGCGGGCCGAGCGTACATATCATTTAAAAACCTTCGAGATACACGGCCGGGTACGAGAACCGTAATAATATAAACCGTGTACTCGGGGCGGGGGGCCACACCGCACGCG
>CAWVQI010000500.1:10000-12500 GCA_963932335.1 Andrena marginata
TTGATCGCAATGTCGCGACACGAAAGGATCAGTGGTCGTTTTCGACGATCGGACGACTCTGTGTTCGGGGGATGGTGCGGAAGGACGCTGAGAGCTCGCGGTACTTTGAAAAATTTTCGGAGCGATTGGAGTTATTCGCGATTATCTCGCAAACCAGCGCGACGACCGGGGTCGGAACCTTAATATGAATTGATCGCAATGTCGCGACACGAAAGGATCAGTGGTCGTTTTCGACGATCGGACGACTCTGTGTTCGGAGGATGGTGCGGAACGACTCTGAGAGCTCGCGATACTTTAAAAATTTTCGGAGCGATTGGAGTTATTCGCGATTATCTCGCAAACCAGCGCGACGACCGGGGTCGGAACCTTAATATGAATTGATCGCAATGTCGCGACACGCAAGGATCAGTGGTCGTTTTCGACGATCGGACGACTCTGTGTTCGGAGGATGGTGCGGAAGGACGCTGAAAGCTCGCGGTACTTTAAAAATTTTCGGAGCGATTGGAGTTATTCGCGATTATCTCGCAAACCAGCGCGACGACCGGGGTCGGAACCTTAATATGAATTGATCGCAATGTCGCGACACGCAAGGATCAGTGGTCGTTTTCGACGATCGGACGACTCTGTGTTCGGAGGATGGTGCGGAAGGACGCTGAGAGCTCGCGGTACTTTAAAAATTTTCGGAGCGATTGGAGTTATTCGCGATTATCTCGCAAACCAGCGCGACGACCGGGGTCGGAACCTTAATATGAATTGATCGCAATGTCGCGACACGCAAGGATCAGTGGTCGTTTTCGACGATCGGACGACTCTGTGTTCGGAGGATGGTGCGGAAGGACGCTGAGAGCTCGCGGTACTTTAAAAATTTTCGGAGCGATTGGAGTTATTCGCGATTATCTCGCAAACCAGCGCGACGACCGGGGTCGGAACCTTAATATGAATTGATCGCAATGTCGCGACACGCAAGGATCAGTGGTCGTTTTCGACGATCGGACGACTCTGTGTTCGGAGGATGGTGCGGAACGACTCTGAAAGCTCGCGGTACTTTAAAAATTTTCGGAGCGATTGGAGTTATTCGCGATTATCTCGCAAACCAGCGCGACGACCGGGGTCGGAACCTTAATATGAATTGATCGCAATGTCGCGACACGCAAGGATCAGTGGTCGTTTTCGACGATCGGACGACTCTGTGTTCGGAGGATGGTGCGGAACGACTCTGAAAGCTCGCGGTACTTTAAAAATTTTCGGAGCGATTGGAGTTATTCGCGATTATCTCGCAAACCAGCGCGACGACCGGGGTCGGAACCTTAATATGAATTGATCGCAATGTCGCGACACGCAAGGATCAGTGGTCGTTTTCGACGATCGGACGACTCTGTGTTCGGGGGATGGTGCGGAAGGACGCTGAGAGCTCGCGGTACTTTAAAAATTTTCGGAGCGATTGGAGTTATTCGCGATTATCTCGCAAACCAGCGCGACGACCGGGGTCGGAACCTTAATATGAATTGATCGCAATGTCGCGACACGAAAGGATCAGTGGTCGTTTTCGACGATCGGACGACTCTGTGTTCGGAGGATGGTGCGGAAGGACGCTGAGAGCTCGCGGTACTTTAAAAATTTTCGGAGCGATTGGGGTTATTCGCGATTATCTCGCAAACCAGCGCGACGACCGGGGTCGGAACCTTAATATGAATTGATCGCAATGTCGCGACACGCAAGGATCAGTGGTCGTTTTCGACGATCGGACGACTCTGTGTTCGGAGGATGGTGCGGAAGGACGCTGAAAGCTCGCGGTACTTTAAAAATTTTCGGAGCGATTGGAGTTATTCGCGATTATCTCGCAAACCAGCGCGACGACCGGGGTCGGAACCTTAATATGAATTGATCGCAATGTCGCGACACGCAAGGATCAGTGGTCGTTTTCGACGATCGGACGACTCTGTGTTCGGAGGATGGTGCGGAAGGACGCTGAGAGCTCGCGGTACTTTAAAAATTTTCGGAGCGATTGGAGTTATTCGCGATTATCTCGCAAACCAGCGCGACGACCGGGGTCGGAACCTTAATATGAATTGATCGCAATGTCGCGACACGCAAGGATCAGTGGTCGTTTTCGACGATCGGACGACTCTGTGTTCGGAGGATGGTGCGGAAGGACGCTGAGAGCTCGCGGTACTTTAAAAATTTTCGGAGCGATTGGAGTTATTCGCGATTATCTCGCAAACCAGCGCGACGACCGGGGTCGGAACCTTAATATGAATTGATCGCAATGTCGCGACACGAAAGGATCAGTGGTCGTTTTCGACGATCGGACGACTCTGTGTTCGGAGGATGGTGCGGAAGGACGCTGAGAGCTCGCGGTACTTTAAAAATTTTCGGAGCGATTGGGGTTATTCGCGATTATCTCGTATGATATTCCTGAAGCGTGTGTACCTCTGCGCTTGTCAGGTTGCACTCCAGCGGCGTATTGCTTCGCCATCGATTTATTCAAAGAAGTTCCTGC
>CAWVQI010000500.1:25000-27500 GCA_963932335.1 Andrena marginata
AACGACTTAACGAATTATTATAAACATTTGCCGCGAACATTACCACGTACATACTCGATCCCAAACGACATTCAAAAATAATATCTAGGGACTTTGAAAATTTTCGGAGCGATTGGAGTTATTCGCGATTATCTCGAAAACCAGCGCGACGACCGGGGTCGAAACCTTAATATGAATTGATCGCAATGTCGCGACACGCAAGGATCAGTGGTCGTTTTCGACGATCGGACGACTCTGTGTTCGGAGGATGGTGCGGAACGACTCTGAAAGCTCGCGGTACTTAAAATTTTCGGAGCGATTGGAGTTATTCGCGATTATCTCGCAAACCAGCGCGACGACCGGGGTCGGAACCTTATATGAATTGATCGCAATGTCGCGACACGCAAGGATCAGTGGTCGTTTTCGACGATCGGACGACTCTGTGTTCGGAGGATGGTGCGGAACGACTCTGAAAGCTCGCGGTACTTTAAAAATTTTCGGAGCGATTGGAGTTATTCGCGATTATCTCGCAAACCAGCGCGACGACCGGGGTCGGAACCTTAATATGAATTGATCGCAATGTCGCGACACGAAAGGATCAGTGGTCGTTTTCGACGATCGGACGACTCTGTGTTCGGGGGATGGTGCGGAAGGACGCTGAGAGCTCGCGGTACTTTAAAAATTTTCGGAGCGATTGGAGTTATTCGCGATTATCTCGCAAACCAGCGCGACGACCGGGGTCGGAACCTTAATATGAATTGATCGCAATGTCGCGACACGAAAGGGATCAGTGGTCGTTTTCGACGATCGGACGACTCTGTGTTCGGAGGATGGTGCGGAACGACTCTGAGAGCTCGCGATACTTTAAAAATTTTCGGAGCGATTGGAGTTATTCGCGATTATCTCGCAAACCAGCGCGACGACCGGGGTCGGAACCTTAATATGAATTGATCGCAATGTCGCGACACGCAAGGATCAGTGGTCGTTTTCGACGATCGGACGACTCTGTGTTCGGAGGATGGTGCGGAAGGACGCTGAAAGCTCGCGGTACTTTAAAAATTTTCGGAGCGATTGGAGTTATTCGCGATTATCTCGCAAACCAGCGCGACGACCGGGGTCGGAACCTTAATATGAATTGATCGCAATGTCGCGACACGCAAGGATCAGTGGTCGTTTTCGACGATCGGACGACTCTGTGTTCGGAGGATGGTGCGGAAGGACGCTGAGAGCTCGCGGTACTTTAAAAATTTTCGGAGCGATTGGAGTTATTCGCGATTATCTCGCAAACCAGCGCGACGACCGGGGTCGGAACCTTAATATGAATTGATCGCAATGTCGCGACACGCAAGGATCAGTGGTCGTTTTCGACGATCGGACGACTCTGTGTTCGGAGGATGGTGCGGAAGGACGCTGAGAGCTCGCGGTACTTTAAAAATTTTCGGAGCGATTGGAGTTATTCGCGATTATCTCGCAAACCAGCGCGACGACCGGGGTCGGAACCTTAATATGAATTGATCGCAATGTCGCGACACGCAAGGATCAGTGGTCGTTTTCGACGATCGGACGACTCTGTGTTCGGAGGATGGTGCGGAACGACTCTGAAAGCTCGCGGTACTTTAAAATTTTCGGAGCGATTGGAGTTATTCGCGATTATCTCGCAAACCAGCGCGACGACCGGGGTCGGAACCTTAATATGAATTGATCGCAATGTCGCGACACGCAAGGATCAGTGGTCGTTTTCGACGATCGGACGACTCTGTGTTCGGAGGATGGTGCGGAACGACTCTGAAAGCTCGCGGTACTTTAAAAATTTTCGGAGCGATTGAGTTATTCGCGATTATCTCGCAAACCAGCGCGACGACCGGGGTCGGAACCTAATATGAATTGATCGCAATGTCGCGACACGCAAGGATCAGTGGTCGTTTTCGACGATCGGACGACTCTGTGTTCGGGGGATGGTGCGGAAGGACGCTGAGAGCTCGCGGTACTTTAAAAATTTTCGGAGCGATTGGAGTTATTCGCGATTATCTCGCAAACCAGCGCGACGACCGGGGTCGGAACCTTAATATGAATTGATCGCAATGTCGCGACACGAAAGGATCAGTGGTCGTTTTCGACGATCGGACGACTCTGTGTTCGGAGGATGGTGCGGAAGGACGCTGAGAGCTCGCGGTACTTTAAAAATTTTCGGAGCGATTGGGGTTATTCGCGATTATCTCGCAAACCAGCGCGACGACCGGGTCGGAACCTTAATATGAATTGATCGCAATGTCGCGACACGCAAGGATCAGTGGTCGTTTTCGACGATCGGACGACTCTGTGTTCGGAGGATGGTGCGGAAGGACGCTGAAAGCTCGCGGTACTTTAAAAATTTTCGGAGCGATTGGAGTTATTCGCGATTATCTCGCAAACCAGCGCGACGACCGGGGTCGGAACCTTAATATGAATTGATCGCAATGTCGCGACACGCAAGGATCAGTGGTCGTTTTCGACGATCGGACGACTCTGTGTTCGGAGGATG
>CAWVQI010000501.1:0-31014 GCA_963932335.1 Andrena marginata
AAAAAAATCCAAAAAAATAGAAGATAGCTTAAATTAAATTTGCTAAAATTTAGTTCATAAAACTTAAAATTTTAAGAAAATCCAAAAAAATCAAAGATTGTTTCAATTAAATTTGCTGAAATTTCGTTCATAAAATTAAAAATTTTAAAAAAATCCAAAAAAATCGAAGATAGTTTCAATTAAATTTGCTAAAATTTCGTTCATAAAAATTAAAATTTGTAAGAAAATCCCAAAAAATCGAAGATAGCTTAAGTTAAATTTGCTAAAATTTAGTTCATAAAACTTTAAAATTTAAAGAAAATCCAAAAAATCAAAGATAGTTTCAATTAAATTTGCTAAAATGTCGTCCATAAAAATTAATATTTGTATAAAAATCGAAGATAGTTTCAATTAAATTTGCTAAAATTTAGTACATAAAAATTAAAATTTGGAAGAAAATCTGTGACGTCCCACGATTTTTCGCGCGTTTCTTATTCCATAAACCTCAAAAATCACACCACCAAAGTCTATCGAACTCAACTCCTACACCATCTCCTCTATAGCCGATCACCTTGATGTTGCACCTTAGCGGTCAACAACACAAGTTGATCAACACAAACCTCCACCTCGCTGATGTACCTTAGTGGTCCCCATCACGAGATGATCGATACAAAACTCCACCTCGATGATGTACCTTAGTGGTCCCCATCACGAGAGGATCGTTACAAAACTCCGTCCCCTATTCGCCCTATGAGGCACGAATCCTTTCCCCAAAACGAATTCAAACAAGCCCCTCGTTACAAAACCCTCTTAAATCGAGACCACGTCTCAACCCCCTCTTTACGACTCACAGAGTCCAAGCCACTCTAACCCTTTTCCTATAAAATACCCAAAATCCATTCGACAAGTTGAGTATCTCCTTTCGCAGTCATAAGAACCCCAGAAACCTAATTGCGACGCATATTTGGCGTACGTGACAAAATATGGCTATTAATAGCCATACCGTTTACAAAAACCCCGGAAATCATACTGCGTCTTATTCCGAAATGTGTCAAGGTCTTTACCGCGCGTACCCCCGCAATACTCCTGTGAAATTACATAAATACGAGGTCCTGCGAGGCCTCGTCCTCTTTCTTCGCAGAACAATTGACGAAGTGTCATCCAAAATATTCATCATTACTGTTAAATATTAAAAGTGTTCAATTCAGTGCTACGACAACCATTGTAAGTCATTATAATTACTATTATTAAGGAATATCACCCTCATTATATTTCTACACATAAATAACGCTTATCACTTTTCTATATTATAAATTTTATTCATTACCTTATGTTAATAACATTTATCTCATTCTAAAGCTTATTGCTATTCATCTATTATTTTCTATTATCATCTTAATGCTTATTTTGTTCATAATTGTCTTATAACCGCTTATTACACATATTATTTTCTTGTGTTAACGCTATTGCATTTCATATATTATTATCGACCTATTCTCATGTATTTCATGTTCACATGCTTATATTGTTAATAACTGCCATTTACATAAATGTTATCCGTTAATGCTAAGAATATCAAGCATTATCATTAACAAACGTTCCGATAAAACAAATAGACTTATTTGTTTTCAACTACGTCTCTAATTATTGTGTGTGCTCGAGTCATAAACCTTCCCAACGAAACCAAGCTGCCGCAACAGCTGATTCGCGAGAGCATTCCCAGTGTATATAAACACTGCTGCATGAGCCGTGCAATATACAAAAGAACTAAACGAGGTCTCTTTTACACTAATGCAACGGTAAATCCTATCTCGTAAACCAAAACAAATACGGAGTACTATAACGGGTGCTCTTTAAGTGTACATTTACCTTCCCAGGTCGATTAGAGTGACGGATTTAAGATTCGCGCCTCATCGCCTCCAGAAATACTTAGCGTGACGGATTTAAGATTCGCGCCTGAGTTCCCGCAAAACTCTCAGTGTGACGGATTCAAGATTCGCGCCTGAGTCCCTCAAAATCATCAGCGTGACGGATTCAATATTCGCGCCAGGGCCTTCCCTCAAAACCCTCAGCGTGCTGGATTCAAGATTCGCGCCTGAGTTCCTTCCAAACCCTCAGTGTGAAGGATTTAAGATTCGCGCCTGAGTTCCCGCAAAACCCTCAGTGTGAAGGATTCAAGATTCGCGCCTGAGTCCCCTCAAACCTCTCAGTGTGAAGGATTTAAGATTCGCGCCTGAGTTCCCACAAAACCCTCAGAGTGAAGGATTTAAGATTCGCGCCTGAGTTTTCCCTCCTTCATGTCATTGTTCCCCAAAGACCTCACCCGGGACGTGACAAATCAAAAAAAAAAATAGAAGATAGCTTAAATTAAATTTGCTAAAATTTCGTTCATAAAAATTAAAATTTGTAAAAAAATCCAAAAAAATCGGAGATAGTTTCAATTAAATTTGCTAAAATGTCGTCCATAAAAATTAATATATGTAAAAAAATCCAAAAAATCGAAGAAAGTTTCAATTAAATTTCATAAAATTTCGTTCATAAAAATTAAAATTTGTAAAAAAATCCAAAAAATCGAAGATAGTTTCAATTAAATTTGCTAAAATTTAGTTCAGAAAAATTAAAATTTGGAAGAAAATCGAAAAAAATCAAAGATAGTTTCAATTAAACTTGCTAAAATTTCGTTCATAAAAATAAAAATTTAAAAAAAAACCAAAAAATCGAAGATAGTTTCAATTAAATTTGCTAAAATTTAGTACATAAAAATTAAAATTTGGAAGAAAATCAAAAAAAATAGAAGATAGCTTAAATTAAATTTGCTAAAATTTCGTTCATAAAAATTAAAATTTGTAAAAAAATCCAAAAAAATCGGAGATAGTTTCCATTAAATTTGCTAAAATGTCGTCCATAAAAATTAATATTTGTAAAAAAATCCAAAAAATCGAAGAAAGTTTCAATTAAATTTCACATAATTTCGTTCATAAAAATTAAAATTTGTAAAAAAATCCAAAAAATCGAAGATAGTTTCAATTAAATTTGCTAAAATTTAGTTCATAAAAATTAAAATTTGGAAGAAAATCCAAAAAAATCAAAGATAGTTTCAATTAAACTTGCTAAAATTTCGTTCATAAAAATAAAAATTTAAAAAAAACTAAAAAAATCGAAGATAGTTTCAATTAAATTTGCTAAAATTTCGTTCATAAAAATAAAAATTAGTAAAAAAATCCAAAAAAATCGAAGATAGTTTCAATTAAATTTGGCAAAATTTCGTTCATAAAAATTAAAATTTGTAAAAAAATCCAAAAAATCGAAGATAGTTTCAATTAAGTTTGCTAAAATATCGTTCATAAAAATTAAAATTTGTAAAAAAATCCAAAAAAATTTAAGATAGTTTCAATTAAATTTGCTAAATTGTAGTCCTTAAAAATTAATATTTGTAAAAAAATCCAAAAAAATCGAAGGTAGTTTCAATTAAATTGGCTGAAATTTCGTTCATAAAAATTAAAATTTGGAAGAAAATCCAAAAAAATAGAAGATAGCTTAAATTAAATTTGCTAAAGTTTAGTTCATAAAACTTAAAAATTTTAAGAAAATCCAAAAAAATCAAAGATAGTTTCAATTAAACTTGCTAAAATTTCGTTCATAAAAATAAAAATTTAAAAAAAACCCAAAAAATCGAAGATAGTTTCAATTAAATTTGCTAAAATTTAGTACATAAAAATTAAAATTTGGAAGAAAATCAAAAAAAAATAGAAGATAGCTTAAATTAAATTTGCTAAAATTTCGTTCATAAAAATTAAAATTTGTAAAAAAATCCAAAAAAATCGGAGATAGTTTCAATTAAATTTGCTAAAATGTCGTCCATAAAAATTAATATATGTAAAAAAATCCAAAAAATCGAAGAAAGTTTCAATTAAATTTCATAAAATTTCGTTCATAAAAATTAAAATTTGTAAAAAAATCCAAAAAATCGAAGATAGTTTCAATTAAATTTGCTAAAATTTAGTTCATAAAAATTAAAATTTGGAAGAAAATCCAAAAAAATCGAAGATAGTTTCAATTAAATTTGCTAAAATTTCGTTCATAAAAATAAAAATTTGTAAAAAAATCCAAAAAAATCGAATATAGTTTCAATTAAATTTGCTAAAATTTCGTTCATAAAAATTACAATTTGTAAAAAAATCCAAAAAAATCGAAGATAGTTTCAATTAAATTTGCTAAAATGTCGTCCATAAAAATTAATATTTGTAAAAAAATCCAAAAAAATCGAAGATAGTTTCAATTAAATTGGCTAAAATTTCGTTCATAAAAATTAAAATTTGGATGAAAATCCAAAAAAATAGAAGATAGCTTAAATTAAATTTGCTAAAATTTAGTTCATAAAACTTAAAAATTTTAAGAAAATCCAAAAAAATCAAAGATAGTTTCAATTAAACTTGCTAAAATTTCGTTCATAAAAATAAAAATTTAAAAAAAAACCAAAAAATCGAAGATAGTTTCAATTAAATTTGCTAAAATTTAGTTCATAAAAATTAAAATTTGGAAGAAAATCCAAAAAAATCGAAGATAGTTTCAATTAAATTTGCTAAAATTTCGTTCATAAAAATAAAAATTTGTAAAAAAATTCAAAAAAATCGAATATAGTTTCAATTAAATTTGCTAAAATTTCGTTCATAAAAATTACAATTTGTAAAAAAATCGAAGATAGTTTCAATTAAATTTGCTAAAATTTCGTTCATAAAAATTAAAATTTGTAAAAAAATCCAAAATAATCGAAGATAGTTTCAATTAAATTTGCTAAAATTTCGTTCATAAAAATAAAAATTAGTAAAAAAATCCAAAAAAATCGAAGATAGTTTCAATTAAATTTGGCAAAATTTCGTTCATAAAAATTAAAATTTGTAAAAAAATCCAAAAAATCGAAGATAGTTTCAATTAAGTTTGCTAAAATTTCATTCATAAAAATTAAAATTTGTAAAAAAATCCAAAAAAATCGAAGATAGTTTCAATTAAATTTGCTAAAATGTCGTCCATAAAAATTAATATTTGTAAAAAAATCCAAAAAAATAGAAGATAGCTTAAATTAAATTTGCTAAAATTTAGTTCATAAAAATTAAAAATTTTAAGAAAATCCAAAAAAATCAAAGATTGTTTCAATTAAATTTGCTGAAATTTCGTTCATAAAAATAAAAATTTTAAAAAAATCCAAAAAAATCGAATATAGTTTCAATTAAATTTGCTAAAATTTCGTTCATAAAAATAAAAATTTTAAAAAAATCCAAAAAAATCGAAGATAGTTTCAATTAAATTTGCTAAAATTTCGTTCATAAAAATTAAAATTTGTAAGAAAATCCCAAAAAATCGAAGATAGTTTGAATTAAATTTGCTAAAATTTCGTTCATAAAAATAAAAATTAGTAAAAAAATCCAAAAAAATCGAAGATAGTTTCATTTAAATTTGCTAAAATTTCGTTCATAAAAATTAAAATTTGTAAAAAAATCCAAAAAATCGAAGATAGTTTCAATTAAATTTGCTAAAATTTAGTTCATAAAAATTAAAATTTGGAAGAAAATCCAAAAAAATCGAAGATAGTTTCAATTAAATTTGCTAAAATTTCGTTCATAAAAATAAAAATTTGTAAAAAAATCCAAAAAAATCGAATATAGTTTCAATTAAATTTGCTAAAATTTCGTTCATAAAAATTACAATTTGTAAAAAAATCCAAAAAAATCGAAGATAGTTTCAATTAAATTTGCTAAAATGTCGTCCATAAAAATTAATATTTGTAAAAAAATCCAAAAAAATCGAAGATAGTTTCAATTAAATTGGCTAAAATTTCGTTCATAAAAATTAAAATTTGGATGAAAATCCAAAAAAATAGAAGATAGCTTAAATTAAATTTGCTAAAATTTAGTTCATAAAACTTAAAAATTTTAAGAAAATCCAAAAAAATCAAAGATAGTTTCAATTAAACTTGCTAAAATTTCGTTCATAAAAATAAAAATTTAAAAAAAAACCAAAAAATCGAAGATAGTTTCAATTAAATTTGCTAAAATTTAGTTCATAAAAATTAAAATTTGGAAGAAAATCCAAAAAAATCGAAGATAGTTTCAATTAAATTTGCTAAAATTTCGTTCATAAAAATAAAAATTTGTAAAAAAATTCAAAAAAATCGAATATAGTTTCAATTAAATTTGCTAAAATTTCGTTCATAAAAATTACAATTTGTAAAAAAATCGAAGATAGTTTCAATTAAATTTGCTAAAATTTCGTTCATAAAAATTAAAATTTGAAAAAAAAATCCAAAATAATCGAAGATAGTTTCAATTAAATTTGCTAAAATTTCGTTCATAAAAATAAAAATTAGTAAAAAAATCCAAAAAAATCGAAGATAGTTTCAATTAAATTTGGCAAAATTTCGTTCATAAAAATTAAAATTTGTAAAAAAATCCAAAAAATCGAAGATAGTTTCAATTAAGTTTGCTAAAATTTCATTCATAAAAATTAAAATTTGTAAAAAAATCCAAAAAAATCGAAGATAGTTTCAATTAAATTTGCTAAAATGTCGTCCATAAAAATTAATATTTGTAAAAAAATCCAAAAAAATAGAAGATAGCTTAAATTAAATTTGCTAAAATTTAGTTCATAAAAATTAAAAATTTTAAGAAAATCCAAAAAAATCAAAGATTGTTTCAATTAAATTTGCTGAAATTTCGTTCATAAAAATAAAAATTTTAAAAAAATCCAAAAAAATCGAATATAGTTTCAATTAAATTTGCTAAAATTTCGTTCATAAAAATAAAAATTTTAAAAAAATCCAAAAAAATCGAAGATAGTTTCAATTAAATTTGCTAAAATTTCGTTCATAAAAATTAAAATTTGTAAGAAAATCCCAAAAAATCGAAGATAGTTTGAATTAAATTTGTTAAAATTTCGTTCATAAAAATAAAAATTAGTAAAAAAATCCAAAAAAATCGAAGATAGTTTCATTTAAATTTGCTAAAATTTCGTTCATAAAAATTAAAATTTGTAAGAAAATCCCAAAAAATCGAAGATAGTTTGAATTAAATTTGCTAAAATTTCGTTCATAAAAATAAAAATTAGTAAAAAAATCCAAAAAAATCGAAGATAGTTTCATTTAAATTTGCTAAAATTTCGTTCATAAAAATTAAAATTTGTAAAAAAATAAAAAAAATCGAAGATAGTTTCAATTAAATTTAATAAAATTTCGTTCATAAAAATAAAAATTTGGAAGAAAATCCAAAAAAATAGAAGATAGCTTAAATTAAATTTGCTAAAATTTAGTTCATAAAACTTAAAATTTTAAGAAAATCCAAAAAAATCAAAGATAGTTTCAATTAAATTTGCTAAAATTTCGTTCATAAAAATAAAAATTTTAAAAAAATCCAAAAAAATCGAAGATAGTTTCAATTAAATTTGCTAAAATTTCGTTCATAAAAATTAAAATTTGTAAGAAAATCCCAAAAAATCGAAGATAGCTTAAGTTAAATTTGCTAAAATTTAGTTCATAAAACTTTAAAATTTAAAGAAAATCCAAAAAATCAAAGATAGTTTCAATTAAATTTGCTAAAATGTCGTCCATAAAAATTAATATTTGTATAAAAATCGAAGATAGTTTCAATTAAATTTGCTAAAATTTAGTACATAAAAATTAAAATTTGGAAGAAAATCAAAAAAAAATAGAAGATAGCTTAAATTAAATTTGCTAAAATTTCGTTCATAAAAATTAAAATTTGTAAAAAAATCCAAAAAAATCGGAGATAGTTTCAATTAAATTTGCTAAAATGTCGTCCATAAAAATTAATATATGTAAAAAAATCCAAAAAATCGAAGAAAGTTTCAATTAAATTTCATAAAATTTCGTTCATAAAAATTAAAATTTGTAAAAAAATCCAAAAAATCGAAGATAGTTTCAATTAAATTTGCTAAAATTTAGTTCAGAAAAATTAAAATTTGGAAGAAAATCGAAAAAAATCAAAGATAGTTTCAATTAAACTTGCTAAAGTTTCGTTCATAAAAATAAAAATTTAAAAAAAACTAAAAAAATCGAAGATAGTTTCAATTAAATTTGCTAAAATTTAGTTCATAAAAATTAAAATTTGGAAGAAAATCCAAAAAAATCGAAGATAGTTTCAATTAAATTTGCTAAAATTTCGTTCATAAAAATAAAAATTTGTAAAAAAATCGAATATAGTTTCAATTAAATTTGCTAAAATTTCGTTCATAAAAATTACAATTTGTAAAAAAATCCAAAAAAATCGGAGATTGTTTCAATTAAATTTGCTAAAATGTCGTCCATAAAAATTAATATTTGTAAAAAAATCCAAAAAAATAGAAGATAGCTTAAATAAAATTTGCTAAAATTTAGTTCATAAAAATTAAAAATTTTAAGAAAATCCAAAAAAATCAAAGATTGTTTCAATTAAATTTGCTAAAATTTCGTTCATAAAAATAAAAATTTTAAAAAAATCCAAAAAAATAGAAGATAGCTTAAATTAAATTTGCTAAAATTTAGTTCATAAAACTTAAAATTTTAAGAAAATCCAAAAAAATCAAAGATTGTTTCAATTAAATTTGCTGAAATTTCGTTCATAAAATTAAAAATTTTAAAAAAATCCAAAAAAATCGAAGATAGTTTCAATTAAATTTGCTAAAATTTCGTTCATAAAAATTAAAATTTGTAAGAAAATCCCAAAAAATCGAAGATAGCTTAAGTTAAATTTGCTAAAATTTAGTTCATAAAACTTTAAAATTTAAAGAAAATCCAAAAAATCAAAGATAGTTTCAATTAAATTTGCTAAAATGTCGTCCATAAAAATTAATATTTGTATAAAAATCGAAGATAGTTTCAATTAAATTTGCTAAAATTTAGTACATAAAAATTAAAATTTGGAAGAAAATCTGTGACGTCCCACGATTTTTCGCGCGTTTCTTATTCCATAAACCTCAAAAATCACACCACCAAAGTCTATCGAACTCAACTCCTACACCATCTCCTCTATAGCCGATCACCTTGATGTTGCACCTTAGCGGTCAACAACACAAGTTGATCAACACAAACCTCCACCTCGCTGATGTACCTTAGTGGTCCCCATCACGAGATGATCGATACAAAACTCCACCTCGATGATGTACCTTAGTGGTCCCCATCACGAGAGGATCGTTACAAAACTCCGTCCCCTATTCGCCCTATGAGGCACGAATCCTTTCCCCAAAACGAATTCAAACAAGCCCCTCGTTACAAAACCCTCTTAAATCGAGACCACGTCTCAACCCCCTCTTTACGACTCACAGAGTCCAAGCCACTCTAACCCTTTTCCTATAAAATACCCAAAATCCATTCGACAAGTTGAGTATCTCCTTTCGCAGTCATAAGAACCCCAGAAACCTAATTGCGACGCATATTTGGCGTACGTGACAAAATATGGCTATTAATAGCCATACCGTTTACAAAAACCCCGGAAATCATACTGCGTCTTATTCCGAAATGTGTCAAGGTCTTTACCGCGCGTACCCCCGCAATACTCCTGTGAAATTACATAAATACGAGGTCCTGCGAGGCCTCGTCCTCTTTCTTCGCAGAACAATTGACGAAGTGTCATCCAAAATATTCATCATTACTGTTAAATATTAAAAGTGTTCAATTCAGTGCTACGACAACCATTGTAAGTCATTATAATTACTATTATTAAGGAATATCACCCTCATTATATTTCTACACATAAATAACGCTTATCACTTTTCTATATTATAAATTTTATTCATTACCTTATGTTAATAACATTTATCTCATTCTAAAGCTTATTGCTATTCATCTATTATTTTCTATTATCATCTTAATGCTTATTTTGTTCATAATTGTCTTATAACCGCTTATTACACATATTATTTTCTTGTGTTAACGCTATTGCATTTCATATATTATTATCGACCTATTCTCATGTATTTCATGTTCACATGCTTATATTGTTAATAACTGCCATTTACATAAATGTTATCCGTTAATGCTAAGAATATCAAGCATTATCATTAACAAACGTTCCGATAAAACAAATAGACTTATTTGTTTTCAACTACGTCTCTAATTATTGTGTGTGCTCGAGTCATAAACCTTCCCAACGAAACCAAGCTGCCGCAACAGCTGATTCGCGAGAGCATTCCCAGTGTATATAAACACTGCTGCATGAGCCGTGCAATATACAAAAGAACTAAACGAGGTCTCTTTTACACTAATGCAACGGTAAATCCTATCTCGTAAACCAAAACAAATACGGAGTACTATAACGGGTGCTCTTTAAGTGTACATTTACCTTCCCAGGTCGATTAGAGTGACGGATTTAAGATTCGCGCCTCATCGCCTCCAGAAATACTTAGCGTGACGGATTTAAGATTCGCGCCTGAGTTCCCGCAAAACTCTCAGTGTGACGGATTCAAGATTCGCGCCTGAGTCCCTCAAAATCATCAGCGTGACGGATTCAATATTCGCGCCAGGCCTTCCCTCAAAACCCTCAGCGTGCTGGATTCAAGATTCGCGCCTGAGTTCCTTCCAAACCCTCAGTGTGAAGGATTTAAGATTCGCGCCTGAGTTCCCGCAAAACCCTCAGTGTGAAGGATTCAAGATTCGCGCCTGAGTCCCCTCAAACCTCTCAGTGTGAAGGATTTAAGATTCGCGCCTGAGTTCCCACAAAACCCTCAGAGTGAAGGATTTAAGATTCGCGCCTGAGTTTTCCCTCCTTCATGTCATTGTTCCCCAAAGACCTCACCCGGGACGTGACATATTTTTGGTGACAGCGGTGGGATATACGTTTGCCGCCGGTAAGAAATAGACTCTGCGACGCGGTACCCACAAAATCCCGCTATTACCTATGTACTTAGAACGCGTAAACCTGTGGAAACCAGCACACCAGAGCCGCCAATTACAAAGGTTGACGGAATCCATACAGTGGATGATCTGTGTTCATGGGAAATTAGCGACAAATGACGAAGGCGACGAAATTTGCCTACATTGCTCTCGACTAAATTCAACAGAAACGGTGACAGAGTATCAAATTCATTACTGCCAAAGGCCTTATACATTCCCTAATTGCCTAAGGTGCAATAGCGTGATATATCAAACGCGTCCCGCAACCAACTGTGTCGAGTGTACACAGTGGTACTTCCTTTCAAACAGAAATTGAGTCACTAATATTTTTATCACGAAATTTAAACAAACTGCCAGACGCGACATAAGACGTTGATAAACTAACATGTGCGATTCACGCCAAAGTCAAAGTACATTATATTACCCAAGCCGCAGGCTGCGGGACGTTTTGTCAGATTCAAACGCGTTGATTTGTGTTTCTGGAGGTATAGCAACGACCACGGAAGGCGGAAAAATTTGTCTAAATTGTTTTAATTCAAACCCAGTGGAGGTAGATGAAATATACCAAGTACACTACCACCAACTTAACGATACGTTTCCTGAATGCCCTCGTTGCAAAAACCTTTTGTTTAAATTACAGCCTATTAATAGTCACGGCGCGTGCACAGAACATTACCGTCGAATAAGGAAAAATCATAACAGATTCGACACTAATTACCCGGGTAGAGAATACCATAGATTTTGAATAGCTACGGCCGGACGCCTAAATATAGGAAACCTCCTAAATCACCCTAAAATAACAGACCTTACCGAACCTAAAATGTCCGAACACGGCGATATCGACGACCCCTGCGTGATAGACCAAGACGCGGGGCCTTCCAAAAGCGCTATAGAAATCGCGACCGCCGAAATAATGGAACAACTACAAAAATTACGCGAGAAACGAGCCGAAATAGACAATTTGCCCGCGAGAATTGCGGAAACCCGCGAAACTAAAACGTATTCGGGCATAGATGCCGGATCATCCGAACCCACGTTTAGGGGTCTTTCCGATAAAATACAAAGTATCGAAGCAATGATGAAGAAACTTCTTGCACCCCCGCCAGTCGCGGATAATTTTGCCACACCGGCTTCCTCTCGTTTTGATAGAAAACCGGTATTAAACTTCAATAAGACTCCAGGGGCATTGAAACATAATTATATTCCGGACCAGGGTCCATCACCCCAGATCAAATTAAAGGACGCCGTGGAAACAGTCCCAAAATTTAACGGGCATAATATGTCCATTTTGCAATTCGCGAGAGCCTGCAATAGGGCTAAGGCTCTGGTTCCCTCGCATGCTGAACCTCAACTAGCGAGGTTGTTGACGAATAAATTACAAGATCATGCATACTTGGCGGTTGAGGATCGGGTCTTCGACTCCGTAAACGACTTGATAAAACAATTAAAACGCACCTTCTCCCCTGCGAAAACGTCGGACCACTATCGCGGAGAACTTGCCAACGTTATTAAGGGAACCAACGAACACATGTTGGAATATATTTCACGCGTTAAGGATCTCCGATTCGCTATTTTGGAAGAGGACAGCGAGTATTATCGTGACCTTACACAAAATCACCTCGAAGATATAGATCGTTTGACGTTGGATTCGTTCGTGGATGGTCTTCCTCCATATATACGAAATAGACTACTCCAAAATAATTTCGAAACGCTCGATGAAGCTTTTGAGTTAGCCGTATTCGTAGATAAGAAAATAGAAAGAGACCGCCTAAGATTTTCAGAGCAAAAAGCTCCCAAACCAACGTGCCAAATATGTAATAAAACAGGACACGATGCGCGGATCTGCCGAAATAATCAAAATACCGCTTCGCAACCCCTCGAGAGGAATCCCCCAAATCGCGTTACAGGATATGGTAGTCAAGCACCAAACCCTTTGCTCCCTTACTGGGACAAAAACCGACCTCCTCCCTCAAGGCCTACGGAATTACGTATTTGTGCATACTGCAAAAAACCAGGACATTTAATCTCCGAATGTAGAAAACGCATGTTTAATCGTAATGAGGGAAACCCTGGAACCTCTCAGGAACGAGACTCGGGAAACGCTTTGCCCCTACGGTCAACAGCGGACGCGTACCGTGGAACGGGCCAAGCAGCAACGCGTTCGATAACAATACAAGCGGAACCGGAATTAACCAAACTAGAATCGCTACCGCATGGGTGAATACCGTTAAAGAAGCTCCGTCCGTAATGATTCCCTCCCCCGACTTCGAGACTACACCTGAATTAATGATTGACACTGGGTCTGAGGTGAACTTATTGAAAATCCAAGCCGTAAAGTTACCTCAAGAGATAGACACGAAAAACCAACTATTACTCAAAGGCATCTCTCCGGACCCCGTCCCCACGCTTGGCACAGTCAGGATAACCCTTTTGGGCGACGACGTCACGTTTCATGTAGTCAAAAACGACTTCCCAATTAAACCACAAGGAATATTAGGTACGGAATTCTTTAGTAAACAGAATGTCTCGATACACTACTCCAAGGAAGAGTTAGACTTCCACGGAAACTCTATTCCGTTTGTAAATAAGGCTCAACTCGCGCTACCCGCTAGATCAAAAACAGTTTGCTTTGTAAATATATCAAATTCAAATGTAAAGGAAGGATATTTACCTAGATTAGAATTAGGTACCGGAATTCATGCAGGTAATGCCCTCGTCCGTAATCAGGACGGCAAAGCGTACTTACAAATTATGAATTCTAATGAAGTGGACACAACAATCACTGTACCTACTGTTGAATTGGAAGAATTCGAAATTGTGATCCCAGAACCCAAACAAAGACGACCGAAAGAGACTAAGACGTCTAAATACGTCACTCCTATCAAGCCCCTCTTTCCCCAGGATCCGTCGATCCATCATTCAGAGGTATCCGCGAAGGTACACTCGCTCTCATCCCCAAGGCATTATGCCGAAACAACCCGTCCCCTAGAATTCCAGGAGTCTCTAACTATGGCGTCGGGTGAGGAAATACAAACAATTTCTGAAGAAACCGCAACACGAATGGAACAAGTGCTTAAGTTAATTTCAATGGAACATATGAATCCGGAAGAAAAACTTCATGTCCAAAGAATTTTATGTAAATACCACGACCTCTTCCATTTACCAGATGAGAAGTTAGGCCATACAAACGCTATCCAACATGGGATCCAAACAACGGACCCAGTGCCTGTAAATACTAAACAATATCGCTTCCCTCCTGTACATAAGAAAGAAATTGACAAACAGGTAAAGAATTTACTAGAAAACGAAATAATAAAGCCATCATTATCACCTTACAACTCACCTATTTGGATCGTCTCCAAAAAACCGGGACCTGATGGGGAACTCTTGTGGAGAATGGTAATTGACTTCAGGGATTTAAACGAAAAAACCGTTCCTGACGCATACCCACTTCCAAACATTAATGAAATACTGGACCAATTAGGAGGAGCAAAATACTTCTCCGTATTTGACCTAGCTTCTGGATTTCATCAAATCCTTATGAAACCGGAAGATGCACCTAAAACGGCTTTTTCTACACCTCATGGACATTACGAGTTTGTCAGAATGCCGTTTGGATTATGTAACGCACCAGCAACTTTCCAACGCTTAATGGATCACACACTTACAGGACTCCAAGGCACGGAAATGTTTGTTTATTTGGACGATATAGTCCTTTATGCGAGTTCCCTCACGGAACACCTGATTAAATTTAAAAAACTCGCTCAACGCCTGAGAGAGGCGAACCTTAAACTTCAACCTTCAAAGTGTAAATTTCTGCACAAAGAAGTCGCATATTTGGGTCACATAATCACAGAGCAAGGGGTAAAACCGGATCCAGGAAAAATTGAAGCTGTTCGAAATTACCCGGCACCAAGTACACCAAAAGGAATCAAACAATTCCTTGGTCTAACCGGATATTATAGGAAATTTATCCCAGACTTTTCTAAAATAGCTCGTCCGTTAACCCAACTATTGAAGAAGGACACCATATTCGAGTGGGGGCCGTCCCAGAAAACAGCTTTCGACCACTTAAGATTAGAATTGCAGAAAGAACCTATCCTGCAATATCCGAATTTTGACCTAGAATTTCATGTTACCACTGACGCTTCCGAATTTGCTATAGGAGGAATATTAAGTCAAAATATCGATGGAAAAGAATTACCAATCGCCTATGCCTCTCGTCTCTTGAATAAAGCAGAGATAAACTATGCAACCATAGAAAAGGAACTCCTAGCCATTGTGTATTGCGTTAGGCATTTCCGACCCTATCTATATGGGAAGAAATTTATTTTATATACTGACCACCAACCCTTAACCTGGTTACATAGAGTAAAAGACCCAACGTCACGTCTCGTTAGGTGGCGCTTAAAATTAGCGGAATACGACTACGAAATTCGTTATCAACCGGGAAAAAGCAATAAACTTGCAGACGCGTTGTCTCGTAATCCCCCTGTAAAGAGAGCGTGTCCCATACGACCGCGAGAGGAAACTGATGATGAGTGGGTGCCCAGTAAAAAGCTTCGAACTACCAAAGAAACTAACAAGCGCCCAAAGGCAAAGCCCACGAGGATCCAACCACACCGAAAAGTGCGCAAAACACCAACACCTGTAATAATGCCACCCGACGTCTCCCCAGTAAACGCACCAGAACCCATGAGTGGCATAGATGAGGAAAACCAAAAAGAAGAAGAACAGGAATCAAATATTCCATGTCAAACCGTTCCACCTCCTCAATCTCCAATACCACTGGAACTGGAAGACTCTGATTCCGAAATAGAATCTAACGCATCAAACGAATCAACTACTGATTCAGAATCATCGTTAATTGAGCTAAACGATTCCCCGGAAGAAACGTACGAAGCGGATCCCGATAGGGACATTAGGACAGTACCAATAATCAGTCGCGACCCGTTGTCTTTACGAAAAGAAACGCTTATTTTCTTCTTAAGCGCAGATGGGAAACCTTGCGACAATGGAGCCAAACAACTAATAGAAACTGGAGCATTAGAAGAAGTGAACGAACTCACTTTGGGAAAGGCCCATGTAACATGTAATAAGGGACGAATTCTCATCGGGCTAGTCATAAAAGAAACGCAGAATACTCCCCTAACCACGACAACTTGGGGTGAAGCTCTATCTTCCCTTAAAATGACAATAAAAGAACTCGTAATATATTCATTTAGCATAGCCAAAACAACAAATATCGATCAATTGACCTGGCAAGATATCATTATGGACATTCTCGAAACCGTTGACGAAGAGGATATCGAGGTCACAATATGTTTACAAATAGTTCAAATTCCCGAAGAGTCAAAGAGACAAAACATAATTACAGAAAATCACGCGTCTGCATTAGCTGGACATAAAGGAGTAACTAAAACTTATAACCGAATTAGACACCATTATTTTTGGAAAGGAATGAAGAAAGCCGTTGAAGATTATATTCGAAAGTGCGAAGACTGCCAGCGGAAGAAACTCGTTCGTGTTAAAACCAGGCAACCAATGATTCTTACCGACACTCCTGGACGCGCCTTTGATAAAGTAGCATTAGATATAGTAGGACCGTTACCTACTACCAGAAAGGGAAATACATACATATTAACGATCCAAGATTTATTGACAAAATATTTCGTGTGCGTACCCCTTACACAGTCGACATCAATAAAAATCGCGGATGCGTTCATAAAAAATTTATATGTCAATTCGGAGCTCCTAGAGCCATTCTCACCGACCAAGGAGCAAATTTCACCAGTAGATTCATGAAAACTATTGCACAAAAATTTAAAATCGAACAATTTCGAACCACGGCCTTTCACCCACAGACAAATGGCTCTTTAGAGCGATCGCATATAGTTCTAACAGAATACCTAAAAATGTATATCAATAAATACGATGACTGGGACGAATGGACCGACTTGGCCGCGTTTTCTTATAATACCAGCGTCCACGAGGGCACTGGTTACACTCCACACGAATTAGTATTCGGGAAAATAGCCCGGGTACCCAGCCGAAAAAGAGTACCCGAAGACTTCGAAAACGAAACCTATAATCAATACCTCTCGAACTTGAGTACAAGGGTGCAAGAATTACAAACCGCCGCTGCGGAAAATTTAAACCAATCAAAACTTCGATATAAAAGGTATTATGATCGACATATAAACGAAGAGACTTTTAAACCGGGCGACCCTGTCTTCGTGTTAATAGAACCGAAGAAAGGGAAATTTGGAGACCAATACTCCGGTCCGCATACAATATTGGAAGTTATCCCTTCACAAAATTTGAAAATAGCCTGGAAAGGAAAAACGAAAATTATACACGCGAACAAAGCGCGTCTTGGTCGACTACGCGAGGATCCCGGTTGACCCTAATCATCATATAAAACATATATTAATCTATCTTTCCTCTTAGCACAAAATGCCACACAAAAGGGGCCCACAAGCCTGACAGGCCTAAGGCCAGAGGAGGAGGCCTCAAAAGGAGGTTGGCCCACATTCAGTGGCAACGCCGAAAAGCCACAGAAGAGGGAAGAAGCATCTCGCCCCTTCTTCCCCGAATCGTCTCCACGATGACCATCAGGGAGGCTGACCCTGAAATAATCACCCTCGATGACTCCCCCCCACCAACACCGAGGGATGAGCAAGTCATCGCCCCACCGCCCCCATTTCGCCCTCCGGAAAACGAGGAGGTACTCTTCCTCCCCCCTCCTATCCCATATCAATCCTCTCCCCAACCCTCCTATTCCGAAATCCCGATCCCCTCCTCAATTCCCCCTTGGCCGGGCGTAATAGAAATTCTGGACACGAGGTCAGCCATCAGGTTACCTGATGTTACAGGGGTGACGCCCGAGGTTCTAGAGTGGTTCGATTGTCTCTTACAAAGAGACAATGACCTCACGTACATCCTGGACCACTCCGAACTCTTCTTCCCAATTCCCAATCCATATTCCCCTTATTAAATCCTAATCCTCTCCATGTAAATATTCCCCTGTAAATAGTTCCCTCACCTCCTAAAATTATTTTCTTTACTTAACTTTATAAAATATTTCTTTTTTAGTTATTTTTCCATAATCTTTTATTTAATTTTCCTTTTTCGCCAAATAGGCTATTTATTTTATTTTCTTTTCGTTATTACCACACATTTTATTTTTATTATTACCACGCTAAATTATCCACATATTTTATTTTATTTTGCCTCATTTCAAAACACCCGAACCTTGTGTTAAGAAATGCTACGCATTTCTTCATATAAGGGGGGAGGTGTGACGTCCCACGATTTTTCGCGCGTTTCTTATTCCATAAACCTCAAAAATCACACCACCAAAGTCTATCGAACTCAACTCCTACACCATCTCCTCTATAGCCGATCACCTTGATGTTGCACCTTAGCGGTCAACAACACAAGTTGATCAACACAAACCTCCACCTCGCTGATGTACCTTAGTGGTCCCCATCACGAGATGATCGATACAAAACTCCACCTCGATGATGTACCTTAGTGGCCCCCATCACGAGAGGATCGTTACAAAACTCCGTCCCCTATTCGCCCTATGAGGCACGAATCCTTTCCCCAAAACGAATTCAAACAAGCCCCTCGTTACAAAACCCTCTTAAATCGAGACCACGTCTCAACCCCCTCTTTACGACTCACAGAGTCCAAGCCACTCTAACCCTTTTCCTATAAAATACCCAAAATCCATTCGACAAGTTGAGTATCTCCTTTCGCAGTCATAAGAACCCCAGAAACCTAATTGCGACGCATATTTGGCGTACGTGACAAAATATGGCTATTAATAGCCATACCGTTTACAAAAACCCCGGAAATCATACTGCGTCTTATTCCGAAATGTGTCAAGGTCTTTACCGCGCGTACCCCCGCAATACTCCTGTGAAATTACATAAATACGAGGTCCTGCGAGGCCTCGTCCTCTTTCTGCGCAGAACAATTGACGAAGTGTCATCCAAAATATTCATCATTACTGTTAAATATTAAAAGTGTTCAATTCAGTGCTACGACAACCATTGTAAGTCATTATAATTACTATTATTAAGGAATATCACCCTCATTATATTTCTACACATAAATAACGCTTATCACTTTTCTATATTATAAATTTTATTCATTACCTTATGTTAATAACATTTATCTCATTCTAAAGCTTATTGCTATTCATCTATTATTTTCTATTATCATCTTAATGCTTATTTTGTTCATAATTGTCTTATAACCGCTTATTACACATATTATTTTCTTGTGTTAACGCTATTGCATTTCATATATTATTATCGACCTATTCTCATGTATTTCATGTTCACATGCTTATATTGTTAATAACTGCCATTTACATAAATGTTATCCGTTAATGCTAAGAATATCAAGCATTATCATTAACAAACGTTCCGATAAAACAAATAGACTTATTTGTTTTCAACTACGTCTCTAATTATTGTGTGTGCTCGAGTCATAAACCTTCCCAACGAAACCAAGCTGCCGCAACAGCTGATTCGCGAGAGCATTCCCAGTGTATATAAACACTGCTGCATGAGCCGTGCAATATACAAAAGAACTAAACGAGGTCTCTTTTACACTAATGCAACGGTAAATCCTATCTCGTAAACCAAAACAAATACGGAGTACTATAACGGGTGCTCTTTAAGTGTACATTTACCTTCCCAGGTCGATTAGAGTGACGGATTTAAGATTCGCGCCTCATCGCCTCCAGAAATACTTAGCGTGACGGATTTAAGATTCGCGCCTGAGTTCCCGCAAAACTCTCAGTGTGACGGATTCAAGATTCGCGCCTGAGTCCCTCAAAATCATCAGCGTGACGGATTCAATATTCGCGCCAGGCCTTCCCTCAAAACCCTCAGCGTGCTGGATTCAAGATTCGCGCCTGAGTTCCTTCCAAACCCTCAGTGTGAAGGATTTAAGATTCGCGCCTGAGTTCCCGCAAAACCCTCAGTGTGAAGGATTCAAGATTCGCGCCTGAGTCCCCTCAAACCTCTCAGTGTGAAGGATTTAAGATTCGCGCCTGAGTTCCCACAAAACCCTCAGAGTGAAGGATTTAAGATTCGCGCCTGAGTTTTCCCTCCTTCATGTCATTGTTCCCCAAAGACCTCACCCGGGACGTGACAAATCAAAAAAAAAATAGAAGATAGCTTAAATTAAATTTGCTAAAATTTCGTTCATGAAAAATTAAAATTTGTAAAAAAATCCAAAAAAATCGGAGATAGTTTCAATTAAATTTGCTAAAATGTCGTCCATAAAAATTAATATATGTAAAAAAATCCAAAAAATCGAAGAAAGTTTCAATTAAATTTCATAAAATTTCGTTCATAAAAATTAAAATTTGTAAAAAAATCCAAAAAATCGAAGATAGTTTCAATTAAATTTGCTAAAATTTAGTTCAGAAAAATTAAAATTTGGAAGAAAATCGAAAAAAATCAAAGATAGTTTCAATTAAACTTGCTAAAATTTCGTTCATAAAAATAAAAATTTAAAAAAAACTAAAAAAATCGAAGATAGTTTCAATTAAATTTGCTAAAATTTAGTTCATAAAAATTAAAATTTGGAAGAAAATCCAAAAAAATCGAAGATAGTTTCAATTAAATTTGCTAAAATTTCGTTCATAAAAATAAAAATTTGTAAAAAAATCCAAAAAAATCGAATATAGTTTCAATTAAATTTGCTAAAATTTCGTTCATAAAAATTACAATTTGTAAAAAAATCCAAAAAAATCGGAGATAGTTTCAATTAAATTTGCTAAAATGTCGTCCATAAAAATTAATATTTGTAAAAAAATCCAAAAAATCGAAGAAAGTTTCAATTAAATTTCATAAAATTTCGTTCATAAAAATTAAAATTTGTAAAAAAATCCAAAAAATCGAAGATAGTTTCAATTAAATTTGCTAAAATTTAGTTCATAAAACTTAAAAATTTTAAGAAAATCCAAAAAAATCAAAGATAGTTTCAATTAAACTTGCTAAAATTTCGTTCATAAAAATAAAAATTTAAAAAAAAAACAAAAAATCGAAGATAGTTTCAATTAAATTTGCTAAAATTTAGTACATAAAAATTAAAATTTGGAAGAAAATCAAAAAAAATAGAAGATAGCTTAAATTAAATTTGCTAAAGTTTCGTTCATAAAAATTAAAATTTGTAAAAAAATCCAAAAAAATCGGAGATAGTTTCCATTAAATTTGCTAAAATGTCGTCCATAAAAATTAATATTTGTAAAAAAATCCAAAAAATCGAAGAAAGTTTCAATTAAATTTCATAAAATTTCGTTCATAAAAATTAAAATTTGTAAAAAAATCCAAAAAATCGAAGATAGTTTCAATTAAATTTGCTAAAATTTAGTTCATAAAAATTAAAATTTGGAAGAAAATCCAAAAAAATCAAAGATAGTTTCAATTAAACTTGCTAAAATTTCGTTCATAAAAATAAAAATTTAAAAAAAACTCAAAAAATCGAAGATAGTTTCAATTAAATTTGCTAAAATTTAGTTCATAAAAATTAAAATTTGTAAAAAAATCCAAAAAAATCGAAGATAGTTTCAATTAAATTTGCTAAAATGTCGTCCATAAAAATTAATATTTGTAAAAAAATCCAAAAAAATAGAAGATAGCTTAAATAAAATTTGCTAAAATTTAGTTCATAAAAATTAAAAATTTTAAGAAAATCCAAAAAAAATCAAAGATTGTTTCAATTAAATTTGCTAAAATTTCGTTCATAAAAATAAAAATTTTAAAAAAATCCAAAAAAATAGAAGATAGCTTAAATTAAATTTGCTAAAATTTAGTTCATAAAACTTAAAATTTTAAGAAAATCCAAAAAAATCAAAGATAGTTTCAATTAAATTTGCTAAAATTTCGTTCAAAAAAATAAAAATTTTAAAAAAATCCAAAAAAATCGAAGATAGTTTCAATTAAATTTGCTAAAATTTCGTTCATAAAAATTAAAATTTGTAAGAAAATCCCAAAAAATCGAAGATAGCTTAAATTAAATTTGCTAAAATTTAGTTCATAAAACTTAAAAATTTAAAGAAAATCCAAAAAATCAAAGATAGTTTCAATTAAATTTGCTAAAATTTCGTTCATAAAAAATAAAATTTGTAAAAAAATCCAAAATAATCGAAGATAGTTTCAATTAAATTTGCTAAAATTTCGTTCATAAAAATAAAAATTAGTAAAAAAATCCAAAAAAATCGAAGATAGTTTCAATTAAATTTGGCAAAATTTCGTTCATAAAAATTAAAATTTGTAAAAAAATCCAAAAAATCGAAGATAGTTTCAATTAAGTTTGCTAAAATATCGTTCATAAAAATTAAAATTTGTAAAAAAATCCAAAAAAATTTAAGATAGTTTCAATTAAATTTGCTAAAATGTAGTCCTTAAAAATTAATATTTGTAAAAAAATCCAAAAAAATCGAAGGTAGTTTCAATTAAATTGGCTGAAATTTCGTTCATAAAAATTAAAATTTGGAAGAAAATCAAAAAAATAGAAGATAGCTTAAATTAAATTTGCTAAAGTTTAGTTCATAAAACTTAAAAATTTTAAGAAAATCCAAAAAAATCAAAGATAGTTTCAATTAAACTTGCTAAAATTTCGTTCATAAAAATAAAAATTTAAAAAAAACCCAAAAAATCGAAGATAGTTTCAATTAAATTTGCTAAAATTTAGTACATAAAAATTAAAATTTGGAAGAAAATCAAAAAAAAATAGAAGATAGCTTAAATTAAATTTGCTAAAATTTCGTTCATAAAAATTAAAATTTGTAAAAAAATCCAAAAAAATCGGAGATAGTTTCAATTAAATTTGCTAAAATGTCGTCCATAAAAATTAATATATGTAAAAAAATCCAAAAAATCGAAGAAAGTTTCAATTAAATTTCATAAAATTTCGTTCATAAAAATTAAAATTTTTAAAAAAATCCAAAAAATCGAAGATAGTTTCAATTAAATTTGCTAAAATTTAGTTCAGAAAAATTAAAATTTTTAAGAAAATCGAAAAAAATCAAAGATAGTTTCAATTAAATTGGCTAAAATTTCGTTCATAAAAATTAAAATTTGGATGAAAATCCAAAAAAATAGAAGATAGCTTAAATTAAATTTGCTAAAATTTAGTTCATAAAACTTAAAAATTTTAAGAAAATCCAAAAAAATCAAAGATAGTTTCAATTAAACTTGCTAAAATTTCGTTCATAAAAATAAAAATTTAAAAAAAAACCAAAAAATCGAAGATAGTTTCAATTAAATTTGCTAAAATTTAGTACATAAAAATTAAAATTTGGAAGAAAATAAAAAAAATAGAAGATAGCTTAAATTAAATTTGCTAAAATTTCGTTCATAAAAATTAAAATTTCTAAAAAAATCCAAAAAAATCGGAGATAGTTTCAATTAAATTTGCTAAAATGTCGTCCATAAAAATTAATATTTGTAAAAAAATCCAAAAAATCGAAGAAAGTTTCAATTAAATTTCATAAAATTTCGTTCATAAAAATTAAAATTTGTAAAAAAATCCAAAAAATCGAAGATAGTTTCAATTAAATTTGCTAAAATTTAGTTCATAAAAATTAATATTTGGAAGAAAATCCAAAAAAATCAAAGATAGTTTCAATTAAACTTGCTAAAATTTCGTTCATAAAAATAAAAATTTAAAAAAAACTCAAAAAATCGAAGATAGTTTCAATTAAATTTGCTAAAATTTAGTTCATAAAAATTAAAATTTGTAAAAAAATCCAAAAAAATCGAAGATAGTTTCAATTAAATTTGCTAAAATGTCGTCCATAAAAATTAATATTTGTAAAAAAATCCAAAAAAATAGAAGATAGCTTAAATAAAATTTGCTAAAATTTAGTTCATAAAAATTAAAAATTTTAAGAAAATCCAAAAAAATCAAAGATTGTTTCAATTAAATTTGCTAAAATTTCGTTCATAAAAATAAAAATTTTAAAAAAATCCAAAAAAATAGAAGATAGCTTAAATTAAATTTGCTAAAATTTAGTTCATAAAACTTAAAATTTTAAGAAAATCCAAAAAAATCAAAGATAGTTTCAATTAAATTTGCTAAAATTTCGTTCAAAAAAATAAAAATTTTAAAAAAATCCAAAAAAATCGAAGATAGTTTCAATTAAATTTGCTAAAATTTCGTTCATAAAAATTAAAATTTGTAAGAAAATCCCAAAAAATCGAAGATAGCTTAAATTAAATTTGCTAAAATTTAGTTCATAAAACTTAAAAATTTAAAGAAAATCCAAAAAATCAAAGATAGTTTCAATTAAATTTGCTAAAATTTCGTTCATAAAAAATAAAATTTGTAAAAAAATCCAAAATAATCGAAGATAGTTTCAATTAAATTTGCTAAAATTTCGTTCATAAAAATAAAAATTAGTAAAAAAATCCAAAAAAATCGAAGATAGTTTCAATTAAATTTGGCAAAATTTCGTTCATAAAAATTAAAATTTGTAAAAAAATCAAAAAAATCGAAGATAGTTTCAATTAAGTTTGCTAAAATATCGTTCATAAAAATTAAAATTTGTAAAAAAATCCAAAAAAATTTAAGATAGTTTCAATTAAATTTGCTAAAATGTAGTCCTTAAAAATTAATATTTGTAAAAAAATCCAAAAAAATCGAAGGTAGTTTCAATTAAATTGGCTGAAATTTCGTTCATAAAAATTAAAATTTGGAAGAAAATCAAAAAAATAGAAGATAGCTTAAATTAAATTTGCTAAAGTTTAGTTCATAAAACTTAAAAATTTTAAGAAAATCCAAAAAAATCAAAGATAGTTTCAATTAAACTTGCTAAAATTTCGTTCATAAAAATAAAAATTTAAAAAAAACCCAAAAAATCGAAGATAGTTTCAATTAAATTTGCTAAAATTTAGTACATAAAAATTAAAATTTGGAAGAAAATCAAAAAAAAATAGAAGATAGCTTAAATTAAATTTGCTAAAATTTCGTTCATAAAAATTAAAATTTGTAAAAAAATCCAAAAAAATCGGAGATAGTTTCAATTAAATTTGCTAAAATGTCGTCCATAAAAATTAATATATGTAAAAAAATCCAAAAAATCGAAGAAAGTTTCAATTAAATTTCATAAAATTTCGTTCATAAAAATTAAAATTTTTAAAAAAATCCAAAAAATCGAAGATAGTTTCAATTAAATTTGCTAAAATTTAGTTCAGAAAAATTAAAATTTGGAAGAAAATCGAAAAAAATCAAAGATAGTTTCAATTAAATTGGCTAAAATTTCGTTCATAAAAATTAAAATTTGGATGAAAATCCAAAAAAATAGAAGATAGCTTAAATTAAATTTGCTAAAATTTAGTTCATAAAACTTAAAAATTTTAAGAAAATCCAAAAAAATCAAAGATAGTTTCAATTAAACTTGCTAAAATTTCGTTCATAAAAATAAAAATTTAAAAAAAAACCAAAAAATCGAAGATAGTTTCAATTAAATTTGCTAAAATTTAGTACATAAAAATTAAAATTTGGAAGAAAATAAAAAAAAATAGAAGATAGCTTAAATTAAATTTGCTAAAATTTCGTTCATAAAAATTAAAATTTCTAAAAAAATCCAAAAAAATCGGAGATAGTTTCAATTAAATTTGCTAAAATGTCGTCCATAAAAATTAATATTTGTAAAAAAATCCAAAAAATCGAAGAAAGTTTCAATTAAATTTCATAAAATTTCGTTCATAAAAATTAAAATTTGTAAAAAAATCCAAAAAATCGAAGATAGTATCAATTAAATTTGCTAAAATTTAGTTCATAAAAATTAAAATTTGGAAGAAAATCCAAAAAAATCAAAGATAGTTTCAATTAAACTTGCTAAAATTTCGTTCATAAAAATAAAAATTTAAAAAAAACTCAAAAAATCGAAGATAGTTTCAATTAAATTTGCTAAAATTTAGTTCATAAAAATTAAAATTTGGAAGAAAATCCAAAAAAATCGAAGATAGTTTCAATTAAATTTGCTAAAATTTCGTTCATAAAAATTAAAATTTGGATGAAAATCCAAAAAAATAGTAGATAGCTTAAATTAAATTTGCTAAAATTTAGTTCATAAAACTTAAAAATTTTAAGAAAATCCAAAAAAATCAAAGATAGTTTCAATTAAACTTGCTAAAATTTCGTTCATAAAAATAAAAATTTAAAAAAAAAAAAAATCGAAGATAGTTTCAATTAAATTTGCTAAAATTTAGTACATAAAAATTAAAATTTGGAAGAAAATAAAAAAAAATAGAAGATAGCTTAAATTAAATTTGCTAAAATTTCGTTCATAAAAATTAAAATTTGTAAAAAAATCCAAAAAAATCGGAGATAGTTTCCATTAAATTTGCTAAAATGTCGTCCATAAAAATTAATATTTGTAAAAAAATCCAAAAAATCGAAGAAAGTTTCAATTAAATTTCATAAAATTTCGTTCATAAAAATTAAAATTTGTAAAAAAATCCAAAAAATCTAAGATAGTTTCAATTAAATTTGCTAAAATTTAGTTCATAAAAATTAAAATTTGGAAGAAAATCCAAAAAAATCCAAGATAGTTTCAATTAAACTTGCTAAAATTTCGTTCATAAAAATAAAAATTTAAAAAAAACTCAAAAAATCGAAGATAGTTTCAATTAAATTTGCTAAAATTTAGTTCATAAAAATTAAAATTTGGAAGAAAATCCAAAAAAATCGAAGATAGTTTCAATTAAATTTGCTAAAATTTCGTTCATAAAAATAAAAATTTGTAAAAAAATCCAAAAAAATCGAATATAGTTTCAATTAAATTTGCTAAAATTTCGTTCATAAAAATTACAATTTGTAAAAAAATCCAAAAAAATCGAAGATAGTTTCAATTAAATTTGCTAAAATGTCGTCCATAAAAATTAATATTTGTAAAAAAATCCAAAAAAATCGAAGATAGTTTCAATTAAATTGGCTAAAATTTCGTTCATAAAAATTAAAATTTGGATGAAAATCCAAAAAAATAGAAGATAGCTTAAATTAAATTTGCTAAAATTTAGTTCATAAAACTTAAAAATTTTAAGAAAATCCAAAAAAATCAAAGATAGTTTCAATTAAACTTGCTAAAATTTCGTTCATAAAAATAAAAATTTAAAAAAAAACCAAAAAATCGAAGATAGTTTCAATTAAATTTGCTAAAATTTAGTACATAAAAATTAAAATTTGGAAGAAAATAAAAAAAAATAGAAGATAGCTTAAATTAAATTTGCTAAAATTTCGTTCATAAAAATTAAAATTTGTAAAAAAATCCAAAAAAATCGGAGATAGTTTCCATTAAATTTGCTAAAATGTCGTCCATAAAAATTAATATTTGTAAAAAAATCCAAAAAATCGAAGAAAGTTTCAATTAAATTTCACATAATTTCGTTCATAAAAATTAAAATTTGTAAAAAAATCCAAAAAATCGAAGATAGTTTCAATTAAATTTGCTAAAATTTAGTTCATAAAAATTAAAATTTGGAAGAAAATCCAAAAAAATCAAAGATAGTTTCAATTAAACTTGCTAAAATTTCGTTCATAAAAATAAAAATTTAAAAAAAACTAAAAAAATCGAAGATAGTTTCAATTAAATTTGCTAAAATTTCGTTCATAAAAATAAAAATTAGTAAAAAAATCCAAAAAAATCGAAGATAGTTTCAATTAAATTTGGCAAAATTTCGTTCATAAAAAATTAAAATTTGTAAAAAAATCCAAAAAATCGAAGATAGTTTCAATTAAGTTTGCTAAAATATCGTTCATAAAAATTAAAATTTGTAAAAAAATCCAAAAAAATTTAAGATAGTTTCAATTAAATTTGCTAAAATGTAGTCCTTAAAAATTAATATTTGTAAAAAAATCCAAAAAAATCGAAGGTAGTTTCAATTAAATTCGCTGAAATTTCGTTCATAAAAATTAAAATTTGGAAGAAAATCCAAAAAAATAGAAGATAGCTTAAATTAAATTTGCTAAAGTTTAGTTCATAAAACTTAAAAATTTTAAGAAAATCCAAAAAAATCAAAGATAGTTTCAATTAAACTTGCTAAAATTTCGTTCATAAAAATAAAAATTTAAAAAAAACCCAAAAAATCGAAGATAGTTTCAATTAAATTTGCTAAAATTTAGTACATAAAAATTAAAATTTGGAAGAAAATAAAAAAAAAATAGAAGATAGCTTAAATTAAATTTGCTAAAATTTCGTTCATAAAAATTAAAATTTGTAAAAAAATCCAAAAAAATCGGAGATAGTTTCAATTAAATTTGCTAAAATGTCGTCCATAAAAATTAATATATGTAAAAAAATCCAAAAAATCGAAGAAAAGTTTCAATTAAATTTCATAAAATTTCGTTCATAAAAATTAAAATTTGTAAAAAAATCCAAAAAAATCGAAGATAGTTTCAATTAAATTTGCTAAAATTTAGTTCAGAAAAATTAAAATTTGGAAGAAAATCGAAAAAAATCAAAGATAGTTTCAATTAAACTTGCTAAAATTTCGTTCATAAAAATAAAAATTTAAAAAAACTCAAAAAATCGAAGATAGTTTCAATTAAATTTGCCAAAATTTAGTTCATAAAAATTAAAATTTGGAAGAAAATCCAAAAAAATCGAAGATAGTTTCAATTAAATTTGCTAAATCATAAAAATAAAAATTTGTAAAAAAATCCAAAAAAATCGAATATAGTTTCAATTAAATTTGCTAAAATTTCGTTCATAAAAATTACAATTTGTAAAAAAATCCAAAAAAATCGAAGATAGTTTCAATTAAATTTGCTAAAATGTCGTCCATAAAAATTAATATTTGTAAAAAAATCCAAAAAAATCGAAGATAGTTTCAATTAAATTGGCTAAAATTTTGTTCATAAAAATTAAAATTTGGATGAAAATCCAAAAAAATAGAAGATAGCTTAAATTAAATTTGCTAAAATTTAGTTCATAAAACTTAAAAATTTTAAGAAAATCCAAAAAAATCAAAGATAGTTTCAATTAAACTTTCTAAAATTTCGTTCATAAAAATAAAAATTTAAAAAAAAACCAAAAAATCGAAGATAGTTTCAATTAAATTTGCTAAAATTTAGTACATAAAAATTAAAATTTGGAAGAAAATAAAAAAAATAGAAGATAGCTTAAATTAAATTTGCTAAAATTTCGTTCATAAAAATTAAAATTTGTAAAAAAATCCAAAAAAATCGGAGATAGTTGCAATTAAATTTGCTAAAATGTCGTCCATAAAAATTAATATTTGTAAAAAAATCCAAAAAATCGAAGAAAGTTTCAATTAAATTTCATAAAATTTCGTTCATAAAAATTAAAATTTGTAAAAAAATCCAAAAAATCGAAGATAGTTTCAATTAAATTTGCTAAAATTTAGTTCATAAAAATTAAAATTTGGAAGAAAATCCAAAAAAATCAAAGATAGTTTCAATTAAACTTGCTAAAATTTCGTTCATAAAAATAAAAATTTAAAAAAAACTCAAAAAATCGAAGATAGTTTCAATTAAATTTGCTAAAATTTAGTTCATAAAAATTAAAATTTGGAAGAAAATCCAAAAAAATCGAAGATAGTTTCAATTAAATTTGCTAAAGTTACGTTCATAAAAATAAAAATTTGTAAAAAAATCCAAAAAAATCGAATATAGTTTCAATTAAATTTGCTAAAATTTCGTTCATAAAAATTACAATTTGTAAAAAAATCCAAAAAATCGAAGATAGTTTCAATTAAATTTGCTAAAATTTAGTTCATAAAAATTAAAATTTGGAAGAAAATCCAAAAAAATCAAAGATAGTTTCAATTAAACTTGCTAAAATTTCGTTCATAAAAATAAAAATTTAAAAAAAACTCAAAAAATCGAAGATAGTTTCAATTAAATTGGCTAAAATTTCGTTCATAAAAATTAAAATTTGGATGAAAATCCAAAAAAATAGTAGATAGCTTAAATTAAATTTGCTAAAATTTAGTTCATAAAACTTAAAAATTTTAAGAAAATCCAAAAAAATCAAAGATAGTTTCAATTAAACTTGCTAAAATTTCGTTCATAAAAATAAAAATTTAAAAAAAAAAACAAAAAATCGAAGATAGTTTCAATTAAATTTGCTAAAATTTAGTACATAAAAATTAAAATTTGGAAGAAAATCAAAAAAAATAGAAGATAGCTTAAATTAAATTTGCTAAAATTTCGTTCATAAAAATTAAAATTTGTAAAAAAATCCAAAAAAATCGGAGATAGTTTCCATTAAATTTGCTAAAATGTCGTCCATAAAAATTAATATTTGTAAAAAAATCCAAAAAATCGAAGAAAGTTTCAATTAAATTTCATAAAATTTCGTTCATAAAAATTAAAATTTGTAAAAAAATCCAAAAAATCGAAGATAGTTTCAATTAAATTTGCTAAAATTTAGTTCATAAAAATTAAAATTTGAAAGAAAATCCAAAAAAATCAAAGACAGTTTCAATTAAACTTGCTAAAATTTCGTTCATAAAAATAAAAATTTAAAAAAAACTCAAAAAATCGAAGATAGTTTCAATTAAATTTGCTAAAATTTATTTCATAAAAATTAAAATTTGTAAAAAAATCCAAAAAAATCGAAGATAGTTTCAATTAAATTTGCTAAAATGTCGTCCATAAAAATTAATATTTGTAAAAAAATCCAAAAAAATAGAAGATAGCTTAAATTAAATTTGCTAAAATTTAGTTCATAAAAATTAAAAATTTTAAGAAAATCCAAAAAAATCAAAGATTGTTTCAATTAAATTTGCTAAAATTTCGTTCATAAAAATAAAAATTTTAAAAAAATCCAAAAAAATAGAAGATAGCTTAAATTAAATTTGCTAAAATTTAGTTCATAAAACTTAAAATTTTAAGAAAATCCAAAAAAATCAAAGATAGTTTCAATTAAATTTGCTAAAATTTCGTTCATAAAAATAAAAATTTTAAAAAAATCCAAAAAAATCGAAGATAGTTTCAATTAAATTTGCTAAAATTTCGTTCATAAAAATTAAAATTTGTAAGAAAATCCAAAAAAATCGAATATAGTTTCAATTAAATTTGCTAAAATTTCGTTCATAAAAATTACAATTTGTAAAAAAATCAAAAAAAATCGAAGATAGTTTCAATTAAATTTGCTA